>VYZT01039175.1:53842-69390 GCA_013400735.1 Pomatostomus ruficeps
CGGGCCCCGCGGGGCGGTCTCTCCGCGCCGCCGAGGTACCAGGTCGGGCCGGCGGCGCCGGGAGGAGGCGGCGGCGGCCGCCCCGCGCCCGTGTAGCGGGGAAGGAACCCCGGGTCCGGGAGCAGCGCTCCGGGGAGCCGCGCCCGCGGGACAGCGGCGGCCCCTCCGCGGGGAGAGCTCTGCTGGGGGCGGAGGTGTCCTTGTGTCGGCTGAGCCGTACCTTAAAATATCTTGTAAAAATGAATTAATTCTTCACCTTCACTTCCGAACCTTTTGTGTTTATTTTACTGGGTCCTGGGGCCTTTTTTCTTTTTCTTTATTTAAAGGTTTTCAAGCACCTAACTTTTTTCGTTCATTGCAAGCTGAGATGTGATCAGCCTTTCGTGTGCTCCTGCCCTTTGTTCAGACATACGCTGCTTGTAGTTGCTTATTTTATTTGCTAGGAGCAACGACTCCTTGAGAACAGGTCTACAGGCAGTGGTTTCGAAAGGGAGCTCATATGGCACCCTTTGTCTTGGGAAATAGGGATACGGTAATTCCCGAGTTCTGTCTGCACAACCGATGTTGTGGTACGGTTGCTTAAGCATCGCTTCCAGTGGCGGTGGAAATGCTGGAAGTGTGTTGCAGAGACCATTAAGGCAGAGGTCTCTCCAGAGGGGTGTGGAAATCTCTTCAGTTTCTGGATTCAGTGCGGGCAACCAGTTCCCATGTTGTCTGTGGCGTTGGCACCTGCAGGCGGTGCAGGAGCTCTCGCTGTATCCCCTTTGGGAATGGGTTAGTTCCTGCATCAGGGACAGCTCACCTGCTGGGTTTTTCCCATCCTCGTCCTAGTAGACGAGAGAGCATATCAGAAGTTTAATGGAAAACTTTTCTGTGAGTAAGGCAATAGGACACTCCATCTCTTTTTCTTAGCCTCTGCAGAAGATGGAAAACTACATTTTTGCAGAATGGTTGATGGTTCACGTTGTATTAATGTAAATGAGAACCAGCTCTTCAGGAGAGGGACAAAGAGAGCTGTAGTTACTCAAAGTGTGTCGGTAGCACGTGTGTGATTTAAATGAATGGAAACTCTCTGATCAGAATTGCAAGTAGCTTTTTTATAGAATATCTGGCTTGGACAAACCTGTGAAATAGTAACAAGCACTTAGGACAAGGCATCTGGACTGTCAGTGGGTTTATAGAAGTGCTCAGCTTTAAGAGTGTTGACTGGTGGAACTACAGGTGAAAATAGGTGCCAGGAAGCAGATGGGATGAATTGAGACTGGAAGGAATAAGGGATTTCTTAACTGGACAAAGGAATAAGAGCTGCTGGGTTGGGTGTGGAAGAGATCTAGTGTCAAACAGCCAAAGTAGGGCCAGGGAAGGGTGTATTAGAAAAATATGAATACTTCAGTGGCATGGCACTAAGGCTGCCAGAGCTCAGGAAGTGTTTGGACAATGCTCTCAGGCACATGAGGTGGTTCTTGGGGCTGTCCTGTGCAGGAGTTGGACTGAGTGATCCTCGTGGTTCTGTTCCAACTCAGGAGATTCTGTGATTTATGTGGTTTGTAGTCTCCTGTGGTGGATATTTAAGCTTGTAATCAAAACTTCACACTATATTATAATGTATATAACATTTACAGATTGTATTTATTTTACATATATTTTTCTCTGAATGTAAAATAAATGACCTGTGCTTCTTTAGTTTTTTTAGTGGCTCCAAGGAACTCTCACTAGTACTGGGGAGCTGCTGTGCTAATTGCTGAATGTCTGTGTAAATTGAAACACAAATTAAAGAGGCAAACAAACATTCACATGGGGGCTTTTTTGCTTAAGTAATTATCTTGAAATGTTAAAGTAAGAAAACAAAACAGCCTTTGACACTCATGTTCTATTTCAGAATAGAATGATTGAACTGTACCATGGTTGTAGTGTAGGATATTTTGGCAGTCATTAAATAGGAAGAAATAATCAGATTCCACAGAAAGATTTGTTTTCTCCTTTAGAGTGAGGGGAGTAATATCCTGTAGTAATATCATAGCATAGTGTGAGGACACAGTTATTTTGAGATTAGAAGCTTAAACGTGTATGTTGGTTAAAAGCAGATGGATGTTGAAGTTGGGACGTGATACTAGAGTGGTGCAAGGTATGGAAGCCTGCCTTAGGCCTTGGAACTTTATAGCGTGACTCAGGAGGGGTTATTTTCGCCTTTTGAGGGACACAGCATATATGTAGGGAATAACATGCAATGATTGGGTTTTCCACTTTTTTAGCCTGCTTTTGAACTCATTGTAGCCAAGTTAAGGTTGCTGGTAGGTTATATGAAGTGATGAACAAGACCATAGCGATGTCTGTTTGCTTCAAGGCACGTGGGAGAGGGCAGTGTCCGTGGCTGGGCTTTCCTGTCTTTGGAGCCATACCTTTGCTTTGATGGATTTGCCTTCTCTTGCTTAGGTGGAGCATAGGAGACATGACTTCAGGGTGAAGCTAGTTCTCTTCCTTAGCAGACAGGCTTCCAGCATTGCTGAGAACATGGGGGTTTTCTCTTCCCCATTTCTTCTTTTCGCTCTTTCTTTCCAAATCCGTTACCACCGCGGATTCCTGGCTCTGCTGGAGTATGCCATGTGAAGCTATTTTTGACTGCTCAGAGAATTACTGTAGCAGGAAGAAAGGACAGTGATGGAGGAGAAGAGGTCCCAAGGGGCCTTGAGAAGAAAGAGATGGAATGCAGATTAGTAGCCTCCAAAAAAATCTTGCTGTAGAAGAGGTGAAAAGTAAGACTTTGAAAGAACAAAGGTAAAAACAACATGTGAAAACACTTAGTTCTCATAATGTTACCCTTTCCCATGAGGAGGCTTTTTGAATGGCTTTCATAGTAATGTTTCTCATATGTTGACCACAGATTTATTTGGGCAGTAAGCTTGACTTTTTCTCTAAGTCTTTAACAGAGATGATTGATTTACTGGCTTTGATAGAGGGATAGAATTACTTTCAAACTTTGAAATACATAATAAGCACCTCAGGTAATTAGCAAGCCTACATCTATCTCTCTTTAAAGTGATCAATGGCATTAATTTGGTTTGGTAACCATGGCTATTTTCTCGTTCAGCAGCCATATGGCATTTCTGAGTTTAGTGTGATTTCCTGTAGGTGGTTTTTACAAAGTCAGCTGGGCTTTGGTGTGAAGTGCAGCAAAAATTAAATGCTAGGGGAAGGTGTGAAAATTTTCTTATATTAAAAGAGAAAAAAAAAAGCAGGTTGCTTGAACTTTGCTGTAAGAGTAGATTGTAGCCTCTAAATCACACATTCAGGGAGACTAACACTAAAGCAGTAAAAATTTGTAACTGCTGCTTGTTTGACACTGAAGTTTTTAGTGCAAATAATGATCAACAGATCAGTGTTTGTTGTAAACAAAATGATTTTTAGCTTTTCTGTAAAAAGGAGACCCCTCTTTCAGTATCATACCCTTTTAAGGGGTTTTGTTCCTGAGGTGTGATACATTAATGCTGTTGTTAAATGTGTCATGACATTAATAGAACAGCCACAGGAAATTTCCATCTGAATTCTGATTTTTTGAGGCCTGCAGTAATCAAAAAAGTGTGAATTTTATCTGTCACATGAGGAGTGGCTGAGGGAACTGGGTTTGTTTAGTCTGGAGGAAAGGAGGCCCAGGGGGACCTTACTGCTTTTTATTACCACCTGAAAGGAGGTTGCGGACAGGTGGGAGTTGGTCTCTTCTCCCAGGTAGCAAACGATAGGACAAGAAAAAACAGCCTCAGGTTGCTCCAGAGGAGGTCTAGACTGGATATTAGGAAAAATGTCTTAATTAAAAGGGTGGTCAAGCATTTTAACAGGCTGTCCGTGGAAGTGATGGAGTCACCATCCCTAGAAGTGTTCAAAAAACACATAGATGTGGTGCTTACAGATGGAGTTTAGTGATGGACTTGGCGGTGTTTGGTTAGTGGTTGGACTCCATGATCTTAGAGGTCTTTTCCAACCGTAATGATTCTAAGATTTGAAATCAAGAGCTTCTGAGAAGCATTCTGGGCATCAAGGAGCATAGTCCAGCTGAGCTGGTGAAAGCTGGGAGAACAGAAAGGAGCCTTTGGTTGGGAAGCTCTGAGCTGTATCTGAAGCAGTTTTATAACGGTGAAAAATGCTGGGTTTTTTTAAGCTGACCATTACGCTATGCTTATAAATAGCAGCTTAAATTTCTCTGTGGGAGATTCTCCAGCATGCAATATTAACAGAAATAAATCTGTCTGGGAGAGTTGTGGGAAGGAGAACCAGTGTCAGATGGTGATCTTGGAAGGAGATCTGGAAGTGGAAGCAATCAAGTCAGGTGAGCTGGGCAAAGAAAAGCAACAAAAGAGGCGTTGGGAAATGGAATGGGGCAAAGCCAGGGATCGCAAAAGACTAAAAGTTGCTGGTGGTGTTGTAGGGTAGCGTAGACCTTACAAGCGTAAAGTTTTCTGGTTGGTAAAGGTGGCATTGAGGAGAAGACAGAGAAAGAAGCTTTGTAGTATATAGGCAGGAAAGTGACATTTACAATTAAGTAGAAATACATCTGAAAGGCACCAGAAGAAGAATTAGTGACTATAAGGTGCATATTCTTGGGAGTACGTGGAAGCAAATGAGAATAGGGGCAAGTGGAGCCCTTTCCTGTGAGGGGAAAACCTGAGTGCTGAGGTGGGGAACCAGAGGTCTTGTGGGATGGAGACAGCTTAAGACTTGCAGCCCAAAATGAGAGCAGCTATATGGTCACCTCAAGAGGAACATGTTAGTGTGCCATGCTGCATGTCCTCAGAGGTGCAGAGCCCAGAGTGTTGGTCACAGTGTGCACAGGTCATGGAAACTGTGAAAGAAACAATCTTTTTGCCCTCCCTGTTCTTATTCCTCCCCCATCTTTATCCTCTATGGGAGACATGAAAAACTTGCTTTCTGGTGGGTTGGTACAGTCAGCATGTGACTGGAAATAACATCAACTTTCTGGATTCAAGTCTCTGAAGAAAGGTCTTGCTGTGTATCTTTATGTATAGCATTGTTGTTTTTGTAGAAACAGACAAACACAGCATGATAAAAACATTTCTTGTGCTGTCTATAGTAAAACATAACTCTTGTGCTATGTAACACAAATTAACGAAAATGACTGAATTAAGCCATAACTATTAGCAGATGGAAACTGTGGTTTAGTTTTGGATAGTCTCTCCCTATTAATGAACTTCACATGCAGATAAAATGGGAGGGAGATAGGCTTTAACTAGAGAAAATGTTTGCCTTGTCATCTGAAAACACTTATGTTCCTGGGTGAAGCCTGCATGCTCAGCAATACTCCTTTCTTGTGCAGAGCCAGAGTGTTTAGAAATTAAACTATTGTTATGCCTGGGTTGACAAGAATATCTCCCCCTCCTAGAGCTTTAATTCTTATCTTTCCTCTTTATGTAACCAAGGTTGGTCAGGGCTGTAAACAGCCTTGTTTTAGACTTCCTGGTATTTCTCTATGCCATTGCCATCCTTGCATGTGATAAGACGTGCCTGCTGGAGCTGAACCAGGGAGTCAGTCTCAAAGGCGCTAAGGTTTATTGCCACAGCTAGCACTGGGCTTGTGCCTTGCTTTTAAAAAGCATCCTGTTTGCTGTTTACTGAGTGTTTGGGGAGAGTCTTGAGGAGAATTGTTTCAGGTTTCAAAGTTAAAGTACAGCATCATCTTCCTGTGACTTGTACATGTCTGATCAATCAATGTGTTTGAAAAATACTTTAGACATAAAGTGGCTGACTTAAATTAATTCTTTCAATGCATATCTCTTTAAGGCTTCTTTTCCAATACCATATTTAACTGTACATGTAATATAAGAATTTTTCTGTGTTTTGACTTAGGGAAGATGCATTTGCCAGTGATGTGTGTTCAAGCTGCCTTTCGTGAAGTGTTTGTCTGTGATGAAGTATTTATAGACATGGTGCAGCATCAGTAGTGAGGTTTGAGAAGACACATTTTGTAAACACAAAATCCATTCTACCTGGAATGTGAGTGGAATGGTACAGCTCAGATTACACTTGTGCTTCGGGGTAGTGTTGGAATTAAAGCTGGGGTTTTGAAGTTTGTTTGTTGATTTTTTTTTTTTTTCGAAGCCTCATTTTTGGTCTTCTAAGTTTTGCACTTTCCTATGAGTTGTTTTAAGACCTAGAGGGTGCTTGATACTTACAGGCTTAGACTGAAAATGCTTTTAGACTTGATGTGAACTTAAAAGACTTTGTTAGGAATTTTCTCCCTGTTGTGTTTACTGAAGGTAGTTGCTGTGCTCAGCAGTACAGCTGATAAGATCCATTTCTAATGGTGAAAGTATTTAATATTGAAACACCCCTTTTGGGCAGCAGTGCTTGAAGTTGCATCAAAACTGGGTGACGTGGAGATATCTTTAGGTGGGAGGAAGGAAGAGGGGGATTTTGAGAAGTAGGTAATTAATTAAAGATTGCTGTGGTTATGATGTTTTGGGCTTAGAAAATTACAAAGTGCTATGCCACATACTTTGAATATGCAAGTAAGTTAAAATATTTTCTTTCATACATATGGTGTTCTAAATAATTATGTAAAGCTGAAGGGAATTTTTGCCTTTTGGAATAAACTTTACCCTAGTCTTAAACATATGTTCTCACTTATTGTTGATAGCATCTTTAATACTATAAAAAACTACAGCAGGTATTGCAAGAATTCAGTAACTTAATCTTAACCCTTTGAAGTTGAGTCAAGTGAAATGTATGTCATGCAGATAGCTTTATAAAAACATAATGGAATTAAAGCCAAAATCCATTATTAAAACTAAAAGTAAGATCATTAATATAGCTTAGAACTCACTTTTGTGACAGTGAAGTCTAAGATCCTGAATGGTCCTAGGCACTTTTTGGGCCTGAATTAGTCATCATGTATTTTCTGTGACAGTGAAATTTTACAAACTGAAAAAGTAAGATTTGCAGTAAGGGTTTTGGAAATGTCATTGTGTAATAATGTGTATACACCAAAACAGCTGAAGAAAGTAGTTGTGGTTGACTGTGAATTGTAAGTGGGGTTTTTTTTGTGTTACTGCTTAACTGTTGCATCAGGAAACTGCTTTTCTCTGGCTTTCTTTGCTGTCAAGTAAAGCCTGTTTGATCTGCTGCAAACTGAATACTTTGGCAACTTGTTCTCTGTTAAAAAATGGTAGAGATGGCATTAGTGGGAAAACAATTACTTGCTTTGTAAGTAGTGCAAGTTGAATTATGACTAAGTATATTGATTTGCCTGGCCAACACAAACTGCAGACAGCTTTCTTTTATTTTTTTCCATGGCCTTTCCATAAGAGGGTCACACGGTTGTTCGTTATTGCCCTGTATATGGTTGAGTTCTGCAAACCAAACTGCCTTCTGGGGAAGTTGAAAGGGGTTTAAATTTTATTTTTTTAAAATAGATTTTGATCACTGATGTGTGATGTTGAATGGATTGGGGAAGACTTGTTCCTGTCTTAGCTTTTGTTACTTTGAGAAACTCTTTAACTTCTCTTTTTTATGGCTTTACTAATTGCATACACAATAAAGAAGTTACTGACTTGCAAAAATACATTCTTTTCTAATATTTTTTTGCTATCTAGGCAGAAGAAACTGCATTTGTTTGCTTGTGCCAAACATGATTTTGTTTTTTCTTAAATTGGCTTCTTATCCTCTAACCCCCAAAAGCAATTTGAATATGCTGTTTAAAATTCCTTGCTGATTTTAGAATGTAGGGTGCTAAATCTGTAAAACCCACAAACTGAAGCCATAATAATGGGATTAGGAGACTCTGAGATGACTACTTAGTTTTGAGAGCTGTCTCCTACCTACTGTACATCTCATCGTTGCTGTCTCTGGTTCAGGGAAGGCTCTGGTGGTCAGTGCCTTAGTGTCAAAGGTATTCGGTTAAAATGGAGTCAGCTGATAATAATGGGTCTGAATGATAGCCCAAAACAGTTGTACTGTTTTACTCTTCTTCTTTACCAGCTCTTCTGTCAACGCTCTTAAGAGGTTGTTCTGCAGTATTGTTTGTCTTTTCATATTTGTGTTATGAATTTTCCCCATTGTGTTACAGCTTTGAGCAGAATGACTGGAGCAGAGTAGAAAACAGAAATGCAGCAAGTGAAAAGTTTGAACAAAGTAAATATTTTTTAATATTAAATTGGATGTAGTTTTCTCTTCCGTGAGCTGCCTCTGGGTAGCCTTCCATGGTGTGCTGTGTAGTGTAATAAACTATGGGCCAAAACAAGCACTCATGGCTACTCCATGGAGAAGGGCAGGTGCTTTGTTCCAGTGCTTAAATTCTTCTTTTGTCACAGTTACCTCCTTCCAGTGAATTTAGACATGTAGAGACAGCTTCCTGAGAGGCTGTCCATAATTAACAGTGTCATGGAGTTTTAGGTGTAGATGTGGCTGCCATGTGCAGGAGCTGTGCTCCAGTAACATCGTCATATTTTGTCCCTGGCAGGTCCTGGCAGGAGGCTACACAGAGTAAGCTCAGGCTGTGGCGGGATGTGCACCAGCATGGCTGGTACAGCTCAACCAGCACAGGAGGCCAGAGACCTCATTTAGCACCAAGGAGGTGTTTGGTGGCCAGAGAGACCATTTGCATCTGCAACGCAAGACTTTGTTTGCCCAGTTTACCAAACTGGACTGTTGTTAATTTGAATGTGAGATGCTGCTGGGTGTTTATAAATCGGGGTGCAGACAACTAAGAAAAGACCTGAGTGGTGAAAATATTCTAAAAAAATTAATGGGTTGCAGCCATTTTGAAAAAGGTTTAAATGAACTTTCTTCTCAGAGAAACATTTAAGAATTCTAAACTGTGTGTTTAGTACCCTTGTTTCAGATATATCTTTATTGCAGAATAAGCTGTAGTTATACCTGACACCAGAAACAGAAGCATAGGAATTTTTCTTATGTAAGGAACATAATGAATACTTATAAAAAGGCTAATTTGGAAAGCAGGTGAAACTTAAAGAAGGATAACTTGGCTCACCTGTTTCCTGGTCACAGAACCATTATCAGTTTCCATGTCGACAGATAAAGTTCTCTAGGTAGGGAGAGAGCCAAGCCCAGCACTTGTATCTAAGTGGGTCAGGTGGAAAAGAAGTACGAGAGAACTGGAATCCACTTGCAAAAACATTGCAACAAATGTGAACTGTTGGATAAGTTTTTCAAGTAAGAAGTACAAAAAGTGTTAAATAAACATAAATGTGGATTTTCTCAAACCAAAATTCACAACCAGTCAAATCTCCTTTTATGGCATGATATCCAGTCTTTTTTGGGAGGAACAAATGTGTTCTTAGTTTAGTTAGTTATTCTAATGGCTTTTTCTGTATTATAAGCAAGGATGTTTCTCTAAATACCATAAAGTTGGTGAAAAGCCTTAAATAGTTTCATGGATCACTGTCAGACCAGAGGATGTGGAGACTGAATGGTCTCTGCAGGGTTCTGTCACTAATTTTGACTTAAGTGAAACGTTAAGGCTGTGCAGTATTAGCAGCAGATGGTATCAAGCTTGGAATTGCTGTGTGTTGGAAAACATGGATAGGGTTCCGAGTGACTTGAGGATAGAGATTAAGCAGCCTGGGAGGGAGAAAACTATGCCTTTTGGATGAGGACAGGATTCAAGATCCTCCATTTATAATCTGTGTACAAGACGACTGTGGAGGAGTAGTATGAGTTTTGTACAAAGCATTCTGGGGATTTTGCAATTGAGAAGCCAGATATGATTCTGTTAACCCAGCTGCTGCAAATGACTCGGGTGTACTGTGATATGTAAGCAGCATGAGTTTCTCCATATCACATGGTAGTCCTTCATGCTAGGCTTAAGCATTTCACCCCAGGAAAAGATAGATTACAAGACAGTATAGAGGAGAGTAAAGAATGAAGTCTGAAAATGTAATTATTTTATTCACAGAAAGCTTGAGATGTATTTCCCTTACAGAATGGAAGACTGCAGAGGGAAGGAAGAGTTTCCTTCAGGTGAGATACAAACACGGAGAGCATTTTTCAGTCTGGTCACTCTGACAACAGAACCACTGGTAATGTGCTTGAACTGCAACAAAGAGAGTGTAAATGGACACTAGAAAAGAACTGTGACCAATTGAGACAGATTGCTTGGGAAGACCATGGTATTGCCATTTTTATGGTGCCTCATAAGGCACAGATTAACTCTGTCTAGACTATGTTTTTCTCCCCCAGTCCTGAGAGGCAGGAATAGCTGATTCATTGAGCTCCTTTCTAACCATTAGAATATTAGAAAATCCTAGAAGGATTTCTAGAAAGCAGGGACATTAAAATTAAAAAGGTATCAAAGTGGTTAATAGCACTGGGCCCATGTTAATCACCTTCTCATATTGTGATAATGGGTCTTGCTATCAAAATTGCACATCTCTACTCCCTTATTTCCACTCCCTGCTCTTCAAAGAAAGTAATATTGCGTTGGGGGAGAGGGGGAAATACTTTTATAAATCTTCTGGCTCACTTCCATTTCATGTCTGTAAATATCTTCCAGTTGATACACTAAGTGTATACTGATGGCTACAAACTTCCAGAATCATCTTTCTTCCCCAGCTATATGTAAAATTGCTTTGGGGATGAGGGAGAAATTAGGCTCTTCAAACCCCATGGTAAGTTTGATACCAAATTCTCAGATTTCAGACTGCTTAGCTCATTCCTCTGAGTCAGAATTAAGATATAAAATAAACCATTCCCTCATTAGCAGATAGCAGTCTTTATCTTGCATGCCTTTTTTTCCTAAATCTGGCAATTAAAATGCATGAATAAGAGGCAGTGTACTCTGGTAGCAGGAACTTCGGCCTGGGAGACAGAACTGTCAGCATCTTAATCTTAGACATGTTGTTGAATTATGATTTGCTGAAGGGCATGTTTAATTCCTAGCCCTGTTTTCCACATGCAGAATTAATGCTGTAAGGATTAATTTTTGTCTGTATTAAAACTCTCAGACGTGTCTTTCTGCATTAAGAGTTAGTATGTAAGCCCAGGGTTTTCATTCATGAATTCCTAGGTTGTATTTGAATTCTTCTGCTGCAGTATCCTCAGGTAAAAGAACAATAATTTAAAATTCTGACAGGTTAAAAATATCTAACCCTGTGGTATTTTCCTTAGTCTTTATATACGGAAAATGCTTTTTTTCCTTTGCTTTTTTTCCTTCCCCGCTGTTGTCGAAGACAGCTCCTTTCTCAGACTTCAGATGTGTGGTGTAGTTGTTTTACTTAATTTTTGATTTATAAGGGTACAGAAAGATTGCAGAATTTAAGTTTTAATGGAATCCCAGTCCTGTTAGCCTCTAAGCAAGCAGGCTGCATTGGTATAAACTGGTTTGTCTTGGAGCATTGTTACAGCAATACAGCCGAAGGATTTATTTTTTAATTTAAGTTCCTTTAGAGGCTGAGGGCAATGCTGTGTGATGTCATTCTGGTTCAACAGACCAGCAGTGTTGAAGAGGGAGAGGGCATGTGGGGTCTTTAGGGCAATGAAATACCTTTTCCAAAGCTGGTAGCATCAGGCTGAAATCCCTGCAGGCTTCTTCCTGCAGGTGCTTGGTTTTGAGTTGGGCCTGCACAGACGTTGAAATTTATTATTACAGTGTCACCCTACAGGGTTTGTAGTTCTTTCAGTGAATTCTTTGTAAAAGAACTGGCATCATTTTTTAAAAGGTTATGTTGAATTCTCGTTTCCACAGCACAAGTTGCCATGGTTCTGTCAGGTTCTTAATGTTTGTTTACAGAGGAATGAGGTAGAGAAGGTTTATGGTAGCTATTTTCAAATGAATGTTCTGCTTCCAAGTGATGCTGTTCTCATTGGAGTTAACTGGTCAGTGAGTGTAAAGTCTACTGTCTGCTTTGAGAATGGTTTAAGTTCACTTAGAAATGAGTTAATGCAGAGATGTTTATGTGTATGTCCTTAATTTGCACTAGCTTGTCAGTTGTTCAGGTTGGTTTATTGCCTCTGCACTAAAATGATCCTGCTGATTTTGTGTGCCCTGTGTTGTGTGTTGGAGTCCTCTCCATCAGCATGTAAATAGGGGGAAATGCACACACACAGAACTAGGGAACTGCTGCTGCAAAATGTGCTACATTTCATGCATCACCTGCCTGAACCAAAGACTTATCCTGATTGGGAAAAGGGGATGGTGAATCTTTTCTGGCTAAGAACTGGCATAAAAAGGAAATCAGGCCATAAAATTCCTGCATGCACAGATGAAATGCCCATGAGAGAGCATTTGTATGTTGTATTACATAATACAACACTTGAAGTATGTTTCTGGTCTGTTCTCTGCCTTCCAAGTCATCTGCTTTGCTCCTGCCTAGCTGCACACTTACTTTTCTCCCCTTCCAAAATAAAGACCACAGAGATAAATGTGTTTATGTAACCTCTCAAATCCTGATTCAGAAATACAAACTGCTGGCTTTGGAGCCCGTGCAAACGACCTGCACAGCACCAGACTCTGCTGTCAAGTAACCATTAGAAAAAGTATACGATTAAACCAGAAGTCAAACATTAACTTGTTACTTTCCCAGGTCACTCTGGAAGAGGTGTGGGCAGGCACGTTTGAAACGAGCCCTGTGTTTGTCACAGTCAAGGTACTTAGTGCTGCTCATGTCTTACTGTAAGCTGTGCAGCCCTTAAGGATGAGACAACTGCTCCAGGATGGGTCAAATACACCAAAAGAGTAGCAAAAACTCAAGAGGTAACATAGTGGAAAAGAATGGAAAGGTGAATGTCCTGTTGTGCAAAGTGAAAGATAAGAGAAAAACACCTGTTTAAAGAAGCAGCTGTTAAAAATGGATGACCACTCTTAGTGGAGTAAAAGAATTAGCAGCAGTTTTCTTGGTAAAATTGATCCTTGTGTACATTTTGTGATGAACTTAATTGTGAAACTCCACAGCCACAATAACTCTGTCCCCTTCCACTTCATAATCAAAGGTTGTTTCTTGAGTGGGGGAGAAGCCATGGTCAGTCTGTGCCAATCAGTTCCCGTATGAGCTCTACTGTCAACCTTTTAAAGTTACCTCGTATGTAAAGTTTATTAAAAGTATTTTGAGAAAAGTGTGGTAGTCTTATACCTTGTGTGTTCCAAACCCCTGAAATGTCTCTACAAAGACGTGTTTTAAAAAGTGTAAATGAAATGCCCTAGTGTGCTAATTTTAGTACAGTAGGTCTGAGTTTCCAGGTGAAGGTGACAAGATGTTCTCTGGGTTTAGTATCCTCAGCAAGAGCCAGAGGTGCCTTTGTGAAGTGATAGGTACAGAGATAGCGGTGTTTGAAACTATTGGTGTTTAATAGAAGAGCTCTTTCATTGCTTTTATAGATGCAGTGCAAAATATCTGCAGTGGTTCTTGCAAGCTATATAGCACCCCCATTAAACAGCTGCGTTTTCCATTCGGAATGAGAAACATGGAGTCTGCGCTTCCTGCGCCTCTTTGGAGACACAGTTTAATTGAGGTCCTTCCTTGTAGGCCAACATCCAGCCAGGAGAGTGCGCCAGGGAGGGAACCCTTCCACAGCAGCAAGGTGAGCTGTAGTCTCATTTTCTTTGACACAAGTTCAGCTTCCTTGAGAAGAAAGTGGGCATGGATTTGAAGACATGTCCAGAACTAAATGAAGTTGTGAGAATTTTTACTGGAATTGCCAAGAAGTGGATTCCTAGCTTCAGGTTGTGAGGCCTGATGTGGTATTGCTCCACCTGCTGCTCTAATATAGCCCATATCCCACAAATGTACAAACTCAGCAGGATTCTAAAACATGACAGTGCTTGGGCATGAATGCCTTTTGCAGTCCAGGCGTATTTTATTTTATTAGATGTTGTCTTAACAATACCAATCTGTCTCTTCTGCTGATAATCACCAGTGATCGAATGCTCTTGGGTTAGAATGCTTTTATGGCAGTTCAAGCCTAATTTCCAAGTAGATTTCTAGGTAAAAAGCCACCATGTTTTTGTTTAGTGTGTTGTGGTTTTTTTTCAATCTTGTCATATGTTTATTTCCCATACCTGAAATTGTGCTGTACACAGAAAATCCACTTGGCCCTAGCGACAAGGAAGAAAACCCAAAGTGCTGTGTACATCTGTGCGATGACCTCATTTTCCATCAATCCTCTTGGCCTGACCCAACAGCCAGCTTCCAGAGCTGACACTACCAGCCATCAAGGTCCTAAATATTCACAGAGTAATCTCCATAAAATGCTTTCAGGTTAATCTTTAATACATAGTGAAAAAATGCCCCAGATGCAGAATGTTGGGATAAAAAAAATTATACTAAAAATTTTGTTCTCTTATTCCAAAAGGGGTGACTGCTCCTATGAGTGTGTCAATATGGAGGAAGCTGAGCAACCACCTTGTTCTTAAGCTCTCCTTGCTTCCATATTACTCTTCTGGGACAGGTCATGTGATATGGGTTATGTTTTGAACTAAACAGCCAATTAGGTGAGGCTTTAAAGTGAGAATGCTTGATATATGGCAAGTGTCAAGTTCTGTTTTACTGGAAAATACTTAATATTTATCTGTTTTTCCTCAAGATGTTTTCACATAAAAGATTCCCTGTCACATGCAAGAACTGAAGCTTGTTCTGTGAGCTGTAAAAATCAATATTCTGGATTCACGAGACTTAATTCTTCAGTATTGCTGTTTCTCTGTAATCTGCTTTTGGTGTAATTATTTTCCTCTGAGAGAGTAAATTCCTGTTTAAAAGAGTCACAGTTGAGAAGTTTGTACCAAACCATAGGTTAGGTTTAAAACTTAAAAAAGTTCCCTTTGTATGCAGATGGGATATGGGAGTCTCCTGAGAGTTCATGATTTGCACTTCTATGCTGCCTTGTGCAAACAGTACTTGATAGCAGGAACTTACCTCCAGCTGTGTTCTTGCAGAAATTTGTTATTCTTGATCTCAGGGGGTATTGCCTGTTTGATCCACATGCTCTTTATTAATCTTCTGTGCTGAATGCCTGAGAGAAATGGTGATAGGCAGGTATGACCAGTTTAATAAATGAAGGCGTTGTTGTATCTGTTTGAAACTTCACAAGAGGACCTCTTTGCTTGCTGGAGCTGTGGCTGTTCTGTAGGGCTGCCAGGGTCTGACAAAACTCATACTGAGAAATGGTATTTTTGAAGTTCCTTGAAGGGTGTGGTTGAATTCATACTTCTGTTATCCATGTAAGAGAAATAGCTATATGAACAGTATGCTTTGATTCTTTCTCAAAGCAGTAAAGAGCAGGTATGTGGATTTAAAAAAAAAGAAATAAGAAATTTTTCTCAGGTATTTTTCCATTGTCATTTAAAAAGGTGACTGTTTGATCTCATTACATGTTGCTTTTAGTGATAATTTAGCTGAAACTTTGAGAAAGGGTTCTTTGCTAGTGGTGCCCTTGATGTGATGTCCATCATCTGTAGAGTCGTGACCGGGTCAGAGACCTAAGGCCTTGGAAACCTTTTATGTTGCATTGGGTTTTTTTGTGAAACCTAAGTGTATTAATTTTAAGTATCCCTTTTTCCCATATTCTTCCTTTCTCCTCCTTTTGGGATT
>VYZT01039183.1:0-32142 GCA_013400735.1 Pomatostomus ruficeps
TGGGGGTCTGACAAGCAGGGCTCTGATGTTGTTGGTTCTTCTGGGACTATGGTGGTTGCAGCCACACACACTGCAACAATCAGTATGTCATTCTTTCCTGCAACCATTCCTCACCTCTCTTTGATCCTGGCTCCTTAATTGCAAAAAAAAAAAAAAAAAGGAAAAGAAAACAAAACCCCATCAAGTACCATCAAGTATTGATTTTCTCCCATTAGGGTGTGAAGAAGGGCTGGGGTGTAAAGAATGGCTGTAGTTGCTGGAGGGATGACCAGTGCCTCTGACAACGTGCAACAACAGCCCCTGCAACAACAGGGCTAGGATTAATCTAGCTGAGTAAGATAAAGAACCTAAGCAATAGGAGAACAAGTAAACAAAAGTCATGCCAAGATTACATTTGTGTATGCACTTACCATTGCTGGAAAAATGTACCTCATCAGCCAACTCCTGAAGGATCTTGCTCCTCTCCATATGAGTACAAGAAAAAAATACATGTTCTTGCAAATTACATTAAAATAGGAAGAAGAGATGTTTGCTAAAATGCTCTCATTGTAAATGAAGGGCTTTATGTTTACACAAAAACCACTCTTGGAAAAAAGTAATTTTGCTAATGAGATATTCCCATATCTCGTGGGGAGCTTTTCATGGCTTAGGCACTGTTTCAGATCCAGCACAGAGCTACAATAAAATGCAATAGCAACTATCTCAAAGGAGTTAATGGCTGAGCTAGCTCTCCAGCAGCAGAGTCTGTGCAGCACACCCACCACATCAGGTGACAGGGATGCACAGTGTCAAAATGACCAGTGGTGCTGCACGAGCAGCTCAAGTCTTGTGAAGTGAGACCTCAGTGCTCACCCACAGAAATTAGGTGCTATTACTGAAAGCCCAGAGTGTTGTGCATGTATCTCTGCTTTCATATCTGAAGTAACTACCAGACCTGCTGCTAATGAGGCAGCTTATGTGTGTCAGAGGCCTCTATTTGCCAATAGATTTTCCTCAGGAGTTATGTGATCACCTAGCTGGTTATAACAGACTAGGTGGCCTACTATGTACCAGAACCATCAGAGCTACAGTGGATGGGTCTGCTGTCTTGCAGATGTGTTGTGATGAATGTGAGAGGTTTTAAGTACAGTAAGCCTAATCCCAAACTAGCTTGGTTTGCTTGCTTTGGCTACCTTTGCTAACACAAAGCCTTGAAACTTGAGCCAGAGGTGTTTGATCAGGCTGATCCCTTTCCCTGGCCAAACTTAGCTGGCCACATCAGAGAAGCTGAGGACTAAGTAGGTTTGGCTATTCAGCAGTTGAGCTCCAGGACAGGCTTCCAGCATACGGAGAAGACAAACATTTGTTCTACTGCTGCCTTGCTGAGCAGTTCTGTGGAGAACTCTCTCAATACAGCTGCTGGTGTCTTTCATAGGTACCAATTAAATTTTTATAAGATGTTTTATAACCATAAATATACTCTACAGACTTGCACATAACTCCTCTGCTACTTTAACTGCTTTTCAAAGCCCTTTTCAGCAGGCTTATCTTTGTTTTGCTTGTGCTGATTAAAAGGCAAGATATATTTTTAATAGGGTAAGTAGTACTAGAGAGCACACTTCACATAAAAGAAAGAGAAATGCAGTCAAACCTTTGTTATCCAAGTTGAGTCAAAGACATTGAATTAATTCAGCTAACCGAGGTTTCAAATAATTAATGGGATTTTCAGGCTAGTGAATAGATCAGGGGCTCTGAGTTTGTTTTAGGCAAACAAGATTTTTTAATGATCAAAATTCTGATTGCAGGTAAGAAAACTGCATGTGAGAAGACCCTCTGCAAAAACATAGATGGCTAAAAATCGGAATTTGAAATTAGAGACTTTTCTAGAAGTGTTTCTGAGACTCAGTGGGCCAAAAACAGCCTGGAAGGAGTCAAAAAAGAGCACTGCCATCCATCTGGGCAGACCTCATCCTGAATCTACCAGCACAACTGAATAGTTCCATGGAGTTGCTGATTTGCTGATTTCCTGTAAAGACTGTTCCACTTCTTTCTTTCTTTCTTTCTTTTGTGTTTTTGTGTTTTTGTGGGGTTTTTTTTTTCTTTTTTTCTGCGTAGCTTATTCCTCTCCCTGGACTGTTTTTTCCCCACAAATAACCCTTAATTGTTTGTTTTCCCTGCAAACAGTGAAGAGAGCCATATTGCACCATAAAAGTAATGTCGTGTGGATTCCCATCTCATCAACTCTCCATGACTTCTGAGTCATGCCTGGGTAGTTTTCAAGTGCAACTACAGAATTAGAAGACATTTCACAGAACTCCTGATGATTTATTGGAAAGAGGGTACATTTTTCCATTTAATAGAGGCACTTTATGATTAGGGGGTTTTGAGGTGATCTCCATTCATTGCTAGAGATCGGCGGAGATCTGGAGCTGATCATGACTACCAAGGAGGACAAAGACCTGATGCATTGTTTTAGGAAGGGTATAGGAGGACCTTTTGCCAGTCCATCAGTGGAGGGTGGTCACAACAGCTTACCAAGAGACCGCAGTGGTCTGGAAAAGCAAAGATGGTGTGACAGTAGGAGCAGCTGATGTGTAGAGATGAACTGTATCAGGGTAAGGAAATCATTGGTTCCAAAATGATAAAGTGGTCTTTAATTGTCCACATCCCAATGCCTAGGGGAAACTAGAACAGACGGAAATGCTGCTGACATTATAATAATGTGCTGCATGTGAAACCACTGCAGAAATAGTTAAGTGATGCCTTTGCCAAGGCCACAGAGTGAAATGTTACTACACCATGGGGTGGATTAAAATATGCATTTTCTCCTAATTGAGCACAGCGGACTCAGCTGGAGGTCCTGTCAGGAGAAGAGGAATAATTTGTCACAGCAAGAAATGTAAAACTTGACAGAGCATCTATTAGACAGTACAGTAAAAAATAAAGTAGGACTTGTGTGGCTTTTCTTTATGCTCCAAACTCTTTGGCATAGGCACCCACATGCTGTAAGTACATTTCAGACCCGTTGGCATTGGACCAGCATGGTTGTACTAGGCTTGCTACCCTCACGGCTCTCATATCATGATGACAGGAAGGTTAAAATCTTTCTGGTTAGATTGGGTGATGTTCAGAAGCCCAAATGTTAGTTCTCGTGGTGTTCTGCAGCGCTCCACAGAATCCCATGCCAAATCTAAGGGTCATCTTGCAAGACAGTATGCCACAGAAGCAACCTGTCACATCCATCCATGAGGCTGTGTGGCAGCTAAAACCAAGTAACTTCTATTCAGGCACATGCTCTTTATCTCCCTGAAAGGAAGAGCTCTGACTGACAGGGTAATTCATCACTTACCTGATGCACGAAGAAGTCGCCTGAAGGAGCAGAGCCACACACATTATTTTCACACTGGTGGAAGCATATGCCCTGTGTGACATCCAATGTCTTTAAAAGTTTCTGTAACCCCAAAAAAGAAATTATGGGTTCTCTAGGGAGATGTTATTGGGAATATTTGTCACATGCCATAGCATGTTGTAGTGACACAATGGGCAGCCATTTCCAGCACAGGTGTAGGAGTGGTAGGAGGAACAAATGGACTGGGGAAACCCCAGTGACACTGGGAGATGGCAGTGGAGAGATCAAAGGACTGATAAAGGATTGTAAAGGATCGCCATGCTTTGCATGAGTAGTGCAGATCACTGCTGCCCACATCATTTGCTTTTCAGTGGGATCACAGGGCTGCTCTCAGTTCTGGGATACTGCCTGAGTAATTCCTGCCCACCACGTTAGGGCCTTCACCAACCCCAGCCCCTCAGTGGTTTTAGCATGGAAAACTGACTCAGGCTTTACAGGTCATCCCAGATCCTTCCCAGACAGACCAGGTATGCCATGGTGACAGAAGCTCTTCTTAGACGGCATTTGCCCAGGCATATGATTTTGATTCTTGCACCTGGCCATGGATTCCATATTCCCAGGAGGAAACCTGAATGCACCCTGCCTTCCACAGTGATAGAGGTAGCTGCTGTTACACATTGTTCTGCTTGGTGTAAAAAGTAGTTGAGGCCCAAAATTGTGCTTTAAAAAATATTCTGTACTTATTGCAGTCGCATTCAGAAATCTGAGTCAAAGCTCAATGCCTCCTTGCTTTAGTCACTCTGCACAGTATAAACACTGCCCCAGAACACCACAGGGGCTAATGGTCACTCTCTGTGTGTGTGATTCCTCCTGTCTGCACTCACAGCACAGTACTGGGATTGTGTTGTGGGAAATTTGTGCTGTCTCTTCATATTTGCATGACATTTGTTCTCCAAAGGCCAGCTTCAAGTTCTTACTTATCCTAAGCATCACAGAATTGTTTGGGTTGGAAGAGACATTAAAGATCATCTTGTTTCAACCTCCCTGTCATGGGAAGGGGCACCTCCCATTAAGACTATGTTGCTTAAAGCCCTGTCCAACCTGGTTTTGAACACTTCCAGGAATGAGACATCCACAGATTCTGTGGGAAACTTATTCCAGTGCCTTACCACCCTCACAGTAAAGAATTTCCTTCTGATATCTAATCTAAACCTACCTTCTTTCAGCTGAAAGCCATTATCCTTTGTCCTATCACTCGGTGCTTTTACTGGGATAATCAATATATACATTTCTTCACCTTTGTTTACTTGTGTTTTGCTCCTCACCCATTTCTGCCAAGTCTAGTCTCTCCAAGGCCGTCTAAGAGCCTCTGTGGAATATATATAAAAGCTTATGCAGTTCCTGTAGTCAAATTTGGTTTGGTATGGTCAGATGGTTTATGGTGCTGTTGACACATCTGGATAAGTAAATGCCCAGACTGGAGATGTGGAACTAAGCACTTCCTCACATGCAATGCCACGCAAAGTAAAACAGATGTGCTTAACTCATTTGCAGTGACCTGGGACAGGGTGGGCTCATAGACTGCACAGGTCTTTCCAGCATAAGCAAGCTCCAGTCTGTCTTGGAAATGGATATGCTGCTTTTGCTGAGCTCATCATGCTAAAAATTGAATTACACTGGGATCGCTGGAATAGAGGGCCAGTGAAAAACACCCCAACAGCAATATTTGTATTTGCTTGTCCATGCATTCATTTATTTTGATGCATACTTACTGTGTTGTTTCTTTGGCAGGATCTCCCACAGAGAGTCTTACCCATCTGTAGTTCTGTCTTGCACTTTTTTGGCGTTAAGTAAGTTTTTCTTTGCTGATCAGCTCTTTATTTTGGTGTCTTTTCTCCTTCCTTTTTGTGAGCGAGTATTTGTCCTACTCCACAAAGATTTTTCCCCCTTGCTGTGTGTAGCAAGCTTGGGAAGGGGGTGCAAATTCATTGGAATTTTTTGTACCCTTGAGGTCACATCCTTGCTACATTCAGATTCTAGAAGTCTTAAGATTTTACTTTCTGTCTTGATGGATATTTTATGTTCAAAATCACAGATCATGGGTCTAGGCCTGTTTTAATCCTTCTGCTTATTTAAGATTGAATCAACTCATGGTCATTTAGACCAAACTTCTATGCTCCAAGTAGCTAGCTGGAAGTGTTGTGGTACTTATCAGAACTGTATCTAATGTGATGTTGCTCTAGAGCCTGGGATTACTTGCTGTAGAAATGTGTCCCTTTCATGCAAGGATAGTTTGTCCTTCTGTATTTCAAAGCATTGCTTACTGCAATGGTGAATTTGAAATTCTTCTAATGATGTGTTTCCTTAGTTTCTTGGAGCAAGATGCTGATCTCCAGCCATAACAACACCCAGCCGTCAAAGTGAGTGGCAGACACTATTTTAATTCCCATAGATTGTCTTTTCCAGGCTTTCCAAAAGTGATTTTTGACTTAGCCTGTTTCTGGATTTTACTGAAACAATCAATTCTTATTTCTTTTCAGTCTACTCCACCAGTTAATGAGCATTTCTACCTCAGTGTCTTTTACCTTTTCTTCTTTTTAAATAATGCATATCTTTCAATGCCTGTGTTTGAGGCAAGATTACTATTCCAATGTGTTTCTATTGTTCTTGTAATACCCTTTTTTTTTGTTCTGCACCAGAGATTCTGCTTCTTATATGTATCTGGTCTTAATGCACAGCATTTCTCTTGATTTTTTCTGTTTTAATCCAGTTTTAAATAGCAAATTTCATTAAATGTATCACACAAACATTTATTCCTCTCTCCAATATTATTCCCTTATTCTCTTGCTGACTATTCCTCTCCCCTTCTGTGTCCTATTACCTATTGCAATAATCTCATTTATCTGATTTTCCTTTTTTGCTTTGCATTAGAATCAGACATGGAGACTGAATATCCCAACCCTCTCCCCTTTGTTTCATGTTTAAAGCTTTCATTACTTATGCAATTGCAATCCTAAGAGTTATCCACAGGGAGTTCATTCCTGAGAGTACTCCTCACCCTGTGAACACATTTTTGGGGGCTCACATATCCTGGAACCCTGTTCATAGCACTGGCCCATGACCTTATCCTACTTCTTGAGTCCTGACTTTGCTCTTTGCCTGCTGAAGGTCTCCTGTAACTTCATTCATTTCTGCATTTTCACCTGGAAGCCATCCTTGATCACCTCTAATGTGACTATAGCAGTGTCATCTGGCCCACCATGAAGGACAGACGGTCAAGTGTCTTTCTTTCTAATCAGGATCTCATCCAGCCCTACTGCACACCCTTGTGCCTGCTGCCAGTACCCATTCTCTCATCTGTATCTGATTTTTACCACAGTCTTCCAAATTGCTCTTAATACAAATCATGGGTCACAAAGACCTTCCTCTTCTTAATGTGAGCAAAAATGCCTATGAAGTCCTCCAGCTTCTCTTTTTTTTTGTACAGGATCCTGTGGATCGTCTGTGTTCTTTATTTGACTGCTGCCTCTTTCTCCAGTCTGTTGGGGCTGCTCTCATAATTTTTCTATTCATACTCCTCCCTTTTTCCAGTGGAACAAAGCTGTGTCTCTTTGCTCCTCTATTAACTGATCTTTTCCTCATTTTTGTCTTCCTTGGTTGCACCTTCCACATGCACCATGATCTAGTGATCTACCTATCGAGTATCTTGCTCAGAACTTGTGTGGTGTCTGACATTTCTTGTCATCATCACTTCTTTTGACACCCATTTGAGCTCCGCCTGCATCTCAACATCACAATACCTACCTGCCAGAGTTTTGGAAAATCGATTTGCAGTCTTTTTCTCCTAACACAGACTGAAACTGCATCCCCTCTCCAGCAAGTAGGAGACATCTATCCACAGCACTGCAGACATGAAGCCAAGGGCAAAACTGGGCTACTCAGCTGGAAGTGCACTCCAGAGATGGTGGGTGGGCCGGGGGGGAGTTTCATACACTTTCCCTTTACTTTGTTAATTATTTCAGTGCTAGCTGGAATAAAAAGTAGTAAAAGTTTATTTTAGACACTAAATCAAACAAATGTGTTATATGCACAGTTCAGGAATTAAAAAATCTAGTAATACATCTTGAAAATATTTTTAAAAATATTCCTCTTAGTGTAATTTCAGGGTATGAATTATTTTATGGATTTGGGTTCCCTTGTGTTGTTAAGGACATTTGCTTGATTCTAAGAAGCCTGATTTTGATTTCTCTGATCCTATTATCTGTTGCCAGCATCACTACAGTGCATAGTAGAGGAGTGAGGTCTCATGTCGAAAACTTGAGGTTATTGCTTTGGGTAAGAGTAGCAGCGAATCCTGCTCCCATTTGTGTATTTGTACAAAAGTGCAACTGAAGACAGAAGAAATACTGACACAAGACATGCATGCAAGAGGACAAGTCTACAAAAAAAACAAACCCCCAAACCAAACCAAACCAAACCAAACCAAACCAAACCAAACATTACCACGTTAAGTGACGGTGTCAAAATATTGACAATGTGGTAAATATTACATGCATCTCAAGAAGAATCAGCAAAATGTGCAACTTTTTCCTTTCCCTTTCCTTTTTCTTTCTAGCATTTTTACTTTCCTCCCTCTTCTTCGCTCCTCCTCTTACTCCTCACTTGCAACAATAAGCAGTTTGGTTGTTTAAGGCTTGTTTTCTCTTATCTTTCTAGTTATGCATGTGTGTATTTTTAAACGGGTAGTTCTCACTTTATGCCACACTTGAATTACACAAAGAAAAGAAGTCCTACTTAGAAGAGCACAAAAGGATTTTGCAAGGGAAGTATTTGAAGAGATATGTCAAATTAAATAAAGACCATTGTTAAATGCTTTTTCCCCTGGTATAGTTTCAGTTCTGAGGAGAATCTAAATTTAGACTCTGAGCAGTAGGTATGGTTTTGTATGGCATATTGTATCGAGTCCTATTTGAAAGAAAGACTTGCATGGAGGAACTGGCCTAAAGAGCTTCTAGAAAAATATTGAGTGCTCGGTTTCTATCCTCCAAGAATATTCTTCCTGTTGTTGTGTTTTGTCATGGTGCCGACCTTCAATGGATGGGAAAGGATACATCAAATGACATCTCTAAGTCAAGCAGCTTTTCCTGGTGCAGTTTGATAATGATCCCAAGCCAGCTGAAGTTCATATGCACTGGAAAGCTCTTTCTGCACAAGCAAGGACTAGGGTGGCCTTGAGATACCTGCAATAACCATATGGAAAATTCCCACCCTATGTCTCTTGGTGTCTAGGTCCAGTGGTGGTCCAAGACTGAGAACTCTGGAGGCTGCTGCTGTTAAAGACAGAAATTCATGGCATTGGTAATATTTTAGGCAAGTTTTTTTAGGCAAGCTGTCTACTTATGCAGAAACCAGCATCTCTTGCTCAAAAGGCAAATCAAAAATCAGGGGAGGGCATCTAAGTGCTGGGCCCTGCACCTGGGTCACAACTCCCCTTTGCAGTTACGGGCTGGGGGCAGAGTGGCTCAAAGGGGTCTGACGGAAAAGGGCCTGGGGGGGCTGGTTGGCAGCAGCTGAACCTGTGCCCAGGTCCCAGGCAGGCCAGTGACATCCTGGCTAGTGTCAGAAATAGTGTGGCCAGCAGAACTGTGGAGTCAAGGGCAGAGACAAAGTGCCTTCAGTCCTTGTCTCCAGGGCCACTGTGCCTCATTTTTGTGGGCTGCCTGGGCAGTGAGGGGGCTGCGTGGTCAGAAAGGATGCATGAAGCTGTGTAGGAGGATGGATTCTCTTTCTGAGCTGTTCTTAGGGACAATCTACATATCATTAAAACTCCTGTGCCATCTGAATGCATGGCAGTACTTTATCAACTAAAACTTCTTTATTTAATCACTTGATTTAATTATGAGCTAGTTAATTGAAAAATTCATGGACAAGTTCTGAAGGTCAAAATACTCAGAAGTTCAAAGAAGACTAGAGCATTTGTTTCACTCGAGCTGTGACATGCAGTGCTGAGTTACAGAAATCTGCTCTGATTCAAACTGGCAAACTGATCTTGGGACTAAACAACTGAATTACAAAACAAGAAGACAATTCACTTGCATTCATGAGGTGTGAATGTATCTACTGCCAGCTGTGGTTAGTCTGTGATTGATTTATCTGTGTGCTGTGGTTTCCAAAAGATCCAAGTAGTAACTACTCTTGCAGAAATGCCTTTAGCACTGTCCTGTCAACCCTTTTAGCCCTCTCAGGGACATGCCCGAGTCTGAGCAAAGTGCTGGATTGCTTGACTGGCAGACTGCTGTTCTCCCTGGATGGGAGAGACATGCTGAGGGCAACAAAACCTCAAGATTCCCACCTCTGGGTCACTGTGTTTCACCACTGCAGGAAGGCTTTTCAAGAGGTTGCATAGGCCAAGTGAAATATCTGTTTAATAATTTGGAAATAATCTGGATTTATGAACCACTAGGTATTGCAAACACTGGTTCCCCACCCCAACAAGCACAACAGAGACAGGGACCACTAAGAACCTGCTTGAGATCCCTATTTTAAAGTAAAAGTCATGTATATATCTGCTGGATATTTACATGCCTGTAAAATACTAAACTGCAAAAACTGTAGTCAAAAGTCAGTGGATTTTGGGCAGCTAAGGACATCTGAAAACCCCGAAGCTTCAGTACAAGCCCTCTGCATGCTACTGTTTGTCCAAAATGTACAATGAGAGCAGGCTGAGAGCAGCATTCTTGTGTTCACACCTCTTCAGGCTTTGTGTTTTCATACCTTTGTTGCCAAATTTTGCCATTCTTATCTAGCTCTCCAGCCTGGGTTCAGCTGGAAAAAAGTACGATGGTAAAGAAAATGAGCAAAGGACAAATCATATGAAAAATGATACAGACAAAAAGCTTTCATACATATATAGATAGGTGAATACTTACTGTTGAGGGATGCTGCCTGTAAGAAGAGTGAAATGAATAAATAATAACTATATAGTCATTTAATACTGTTAAAGATTGTCTAGGAGACTGTCTGTTTCTGAGACTGCACTTCAGAGACTTTCCCTGTATCGTTGTTTACTGGAAGACTAATTTTTTTCTCTTGTTGACCTGCACTTACAGCACGCAAATCCCCCAGGCAGTGCAGGAATGAGCCACTGCGAGGCTCTCACTGCTGAGAGATGTGCTGGGAAACCTGAGGGTCTGCAAGAGCGCTCCAAGGACCAGTTTCCTTAACTGCTGCTGTACTATTAGGAAGGTCTGGCTATACCACAGAGCAACTCGGAGAGGTTTTCCTCTCCCTGAGTTTCCAGTTAGAAGCTGTCATGGTGCTCGCACAAATCCAACAAGACTTGGTAGGAGCAGTACTTCTTCCATGTAGAACTTGCACCAAGGTCCAACTATCGCTTTTGGGGATTCTTTTGCCCTTACATACCAAATCTCTTTGCAGAACTCTCTTTGCGTTTCAAACTCATCCCTTAGGAGTTGTAAACATGAACTGTGATGTTTTTAAAGTTCCTTTTGGGAATTTATTTACAATCCCCACTCTTTTTTTCAGCAAGGCGAATGCCTCTGGGGAATGGCTGTGCCAAAGAATGAGCACAGTCCTGTCAGTGGTGTCCTAGCTCGTAACCTGCTACAACCCCAGGCAAAGCAGGGATGCCTTTAGATAAGGTGTGCTCCTGAAACATTGGCCCTGTGGCACAGGAGATACAGATTCCAAGCATGGTTCCTAATGTAGGCATTTTAGGGTCCTGTGACAAATACATGAATGTTTCTCTTCTCCCTAATCCCCGTAGAACCTCCCCTCAACATCAAAGGATGTTGTATTGGACAGGCCCTGTCTGCAGTTTTAAAAGACTGTTCTTGCCCATCATCCAACACTAAAATTGGGAAGCTCTGGTCTCTGCTGTGTCATTTCTGAGAATTGGCCTAATGAGGCAGCAGAAAGAAAAGAACAAAATATCACTAAAACAGTGAAATAATTTTCACATTTTGCTCAGGTTTCCTGTCTCTCATTACAGGCTTTTATGAGAAGTGCAAAACATGTGAAACTTCAGAAGGCATTATTTGGAACAATAGTGAGTCTAGGTAATAAGGTACTGTATGCCTAAAAGCAAGGAAAATAATTATTTTTCAATCTAATGTTGTATTTATCACTCCTGGGATGAAAATACAGCTAATACATATTTCAAGTGTAAGTTCAAAATATTAATGTGCAACCAAGCAAAGGTTATTTCTCACTCTCCATCTGTTTCTAGTGAGGTTACATTGTTGTTTTTCTGCATTGTGTGGTTGCATTATCTTAATAAATGATTAGTTGTGAGATATTATTTCCCTTTAAAACATATGACAGCAAAACAAGTTTTTAATAAAGTGCTTTGAAAAAGCAACAGACTGAAAAAAACCTGGACAATAGTTCAAATTGGTAATGAACTGAATATGCCTCTAATTATATTGAATTTACAAGTAATAGGACGAAGCAACATTAGAAATTACTTCTGACTGAAATTCAGTGCCTTAAGGCTGAGAATGTTTCTCTCAAACTTCCAGAGTCTGAATAAAATTGCTGCATCAGTATTTGTTTCAAATATCTATCTCTTCAAATCTCAAAATGAAGGACGGTCGTCTAAACCTTCCTGAAAACAGATACTCCAATAAATATGTCACAAAAGCTAAGTGTTTTCTCAAGGCAAGATTTATATTTGGACTTCAGATTACCCAGTACATGCAACATTTTGTGTAAGTTGGTCTGGCTGTATATAGTAGCAGGCTCAGTGCACATTTAAGCCCACATTTTTAAACTGGGATTCAGCTGTGTCAATCTAGATGAGGCTCATCATAGGACTAAATCTCTGTGCCCCATGTCAGCAATTGAAGACTCAGTCTTAATCTTTGTATGAAGTCATTTTGTATCAAATGTATAAATAATTAATGTGCTGTGTATGGAAGCACTATTAGATTAATTCTTTTAATAACAAAAATCCATAGATAAATAGAGGTTGGTCAGCAAAGTGACCTTTTATCTTTTTTTTTCAGTGACCTTGAATTAAATCCAGCATTGGCCAGAATGACCATTAATCATTTTGATCAGATTGCTGAGAGAATTACCAAGTGAAGTCAGTTGAGTCATCTCAGTTTACTTTCTACAGGGAAGAGGCACTGGGTTTGTATCACACAGACAACACAATAAGCCCATTATTGGTTTCTGGGGGTCAAGGCTGAAAGGTATTTGTGGAGCAGCATGGACCTTGTCCATCTGCAGTGCTCTTGAATCTACTGCAGATAAATAAAGGATTTCTTCTCCCAGCAAGGGTAACCTCAGGTTTTGTGCCATAAATAGATTTTCAAATATCTTACAGCTGAAAGTATGGGGAAAGGATTTGTTTGCAGGTCGAGCAGAGTAAACAAGACTGTCTCTCAGTTTCCTCTGGAGTTTAAATATGTTTGTATACTGCAGAGAAGGAAAATACAGGTTTCATGCCTACCTCTATGGCTGCAACTACTCAGCTGCTATTAGCACTGTGAGAATGAAAACACAACTGGAGAGAAAGTATTAAAAGACATTTAAAAACTTGTCAGACCAGCTCTTAGGTTAAGTAACATTCGCTATAACGTCAGCTTCATGGATCAGCTTTCCTGATGAGATCACAGTAGGTTAATGCAGGAGAGAGGTGGAAACAAAATCAGAATCAGAAATTGAGAAGTCTGTCATAACAAGGAACAGTAGAGAGTTCCTGACATGACGAAACCATGTTCATCAGATATATTTCACTTTTTCCATGCTGAGGACAATATTTTGGCAGTGCTACAGAGAATGAAAAGGATGATATGCACAATTCATCAAAGTCAGTATCTTGATTCTTATGTGGCATGACTGATAAAAAATTAAAAGTGTTTCCAGGATCTCTCTTTTTGGGACTACACCTTATTGGTTCAAGCTAGAATGTAGCACTCCCATGAAACCCAAGATCTCTTGTCTGAGAAAACTGCTGAATCAATAGCATGGAAAACTTCTAGCAGGAATGGGAAAACTGCTGCCCAGGAACCATGTATCTGTGGTAATATTTCTCACAAAACATAGGCAGGAAAGCAGTTCTCTGATAACTTCCAAAGTGCTTCCAAATTCTCTGAGAAAAGTATCACAGGATCTGTTTCATAGGCTTCATCTACAGCAGAAATGAACTGTCATCTTCCTGCTGACATCTCTTCCACGGTCAAGGCTGCATCCCCCTTTCCCAGCATTTCCAGGTGACAAACCTTTGGACTTGCGCAGTGATGTGGTGATGTGTCAGTCCTGTGAGAGCAACATGTATAGGGACTGGTTGGTTTGATTTATCTTTAACATACCAGGTTTCATCTGAGCTGTCACCTCATGTTTCACCACCAACACATCTGCATGCTGAGCATTTGCGCAGCATTGGGTACCCACAACTTCAGCATGAACGAAAAGTGGAGTGCTGTTACAAGGATGTGATGGTTGAGTGTCCTGCCTTGTCTAGGAAAGGACCCTAAGGAAACTTTATGGGAGACACACTAGTAGGATCTCTCAAAAATGTTTTCTAACTATGGCCATAGCTATTTTTTACAAAAAGTGTTTATACTAATTGCAGTGTGGGTTTTTTTTTCATTACATAAGTGCCTTACCTTCCCACAGGCCTATGAGTTTTCTTTCCCATTTCAAAATGGAAACTTTTAAGAGCATTTCTGGCTTATCATCTAATGTTCATCTCATCATGTCTTGTAAGAACAACTTTTTCATGTCTCCTTTCTTTGCCATCCTGACTGTCGCCTCAGCAACAGCAAGAACTCACATCGTACACCTGCTACAAACATCACCCAAACATACAAAGAGTGTTGTGAGGAAAAGTTTTGAATTCTGGCTGGTCCCAAATTATTTAAAAGCCATCCCAAAGAGCTGTGCGCTACCTTTATGTAACTGCAGGGCAACCGGCGGTAGGGCTGTTTCCCGTGTCTGCCAGGCTGGGCACAACAGAGACCCAAAATTCTGCAGCAATGTTCTGTCAGTGAAGGCACTTCCTTCTCTTTTCTGAGTCAAGGTGAAAAGGAAGTGGCACATGAAAATCAGACAGAAGACCTGTCAGAGGGGGAAGAATGGAGTCACAAGATTGACAAAAGCAAGGAAAAGCTGGATAAGTCACCCTATAGCCCCACTCTGCAAAAGCAGATGCCCTCTCTGCTCATTGGATAGCAATGAGTGAGCATCAAAAGATGTGGTGCTGGGGATGGGCACCAGGGCTCCAGGCTCCTGCTTTTATGAGGGTCACTGGACCAAGGACTTGAACTCCCTAAAAGACTGTTCAGGGACCATGAGAGGTTTGCAGTCCTGGAAACTCCATGGATGTGGGGCCAGATTTGTTAGAGGTAAGCATTGTTAGAGGTAAGTAGGGACAGCACTGACCCAGTCTGTCCCCATCCTCTTCCCCATTATATGTAAATACAAAAGGTCCAGGCACTGACAGGCCATTAATCACAAACCAAACGGCATCGGAACTGAGTGTGCAGATTCACATTGATGTGTCTGTATAACATGGGTTTATAGCGCCTGTTTCTCTGTGCAAGTGCCACATGCAGCGCAGTGCAACATTTGGCGTGTTTAGTTATAATTCAGCATGGTGATCCAAGCCAAATTAGTAACCTGCTTTCTGGTAGCCATTTAATAACAGTCACAAATGGCCCGAGAAAATCCCCATTTGTACTAAAGACAATTTAACAGACACAGATATGTTCATCTACACAGAAAGTTCAAAGGAGGCATTTTCACAAATATGTGCTGCTTGCTGCCTTCCTAGTGGCATTTGTTACTGCTTCCTGCAATGAATGCTTGGTTTAGCCAGGATCTTGTCTTCATGGGCTGAATGAAGGGTCAGCCAGAGTGAAGTGCCACCCGTTCTCTTACTTCTTGCTAAAATCATTAGCTCAGATGAATTTTATATTTCCATATACCTTTAACACAGAAATATGTTATTAGAAAGCATCAGCTGGTGCCCTGCACTGCCATTTGTAGACAGGGCTGTTGCTTCATCATTTGCTATAAATTAGGAGGCATTTCAAAAAGTGGATGCAAACCTAAACAATCATTTTGGTGCACTTCCCCGAGAGTATTGTTTTAGCTAGATACATTATCTAGATTTAAAATATATGAAATGGAGGTATACTTAACGTTCAAAGTGATATATTATAAAGATAGAAGAAGGTGAACTCTTGATATATTACAAGCCTTTCATACCATGAAATAACTATTGCCTATTATTTTACTCCTGACATTTTTATTTTTAGGGGAATTTCAGTTGATTTGTATTGCTGACACCACTGATATGTTGTTTCCAGTGACCTTACATCCAAAATCAGTAGGGTGTGACATTTGATGGCCCAGATAAAAAACATTAATAATGGAAGAGAGGGCTTATTTTCCTGCTCATAAATTAAGTTTAAATAACGCAGAATTTATTTTTAACTCTCCAGTACTTTTTACTGTCTACCCAATAAATGTATTCATTATTGGGAGCTTAACTCAGGCTTTCTTAGTGAAGCAGTTTACTAAGATCCTTTTGTACAGCCTTGTCTTTCTTCTTGAGGCAGTGTTTGGTACCAAGCACTGCTTTCCACAAACAAAAGGAGATGGCTCCCAAGTAGCAAATAAAAAGGAATATAGCGGCAGCAGCAACATTTGGCATGATGAACAATAGCAAAGAGTCAGACTCAGAGAAGTTTGCAGCATCTCTGTAGATAGAGGCTGATATAAACTCTAAATGAATAGTAATAAATATTAGTGTAACCTAACCTGTAGCCTTATCACACCTCTTCAGTCCTGCCTGCACAAATCTCTCTGCAAATGTTCTCTTGATGAATTTTTTCATGAATGCCATCCTGGTGTATATTTCTCCACTTAGAAAATATTTAAAGACTATGATCTCCAGATGCAACTTGAAAAGTGGGGCGAAAGAGAGAGGGGTAGAGACAGAAATTCACTAATCAGAACTGCAACCATGAGTCCTTGGGACACAGGCACCTTTATGCAAAAGAGAAGTATGGCTGACGCCTCAGCAAAAAACCTTAAAAACCCTGGAAAAACTCCCTTCTTGCTCCTCTCTGATCTGCAACTTTTATGAACATGATAAATTGTTATTGGATTGTTTTGAGAACTTTTATAACAGCAAGAAGAGAGTTATCACCATATATAGGCTCTTAAAAGACAAGATAGGTTTCTGCAGCACAGAAAGTTCCCTCCTGTCATTTTTTATTGCACAAGTCTATTTAGGAGACCACTGCATCTCTTTCACTGTCTGTGGATGGTGATACAGCATCTGTTTGCATAGCTTAGTCCTGGAGGCACTGACATCAAAGAAGACTCATGGAACTTTTTTGCTCTTCAGAAAGGTCTTGTTGGAGCTTCTGATGCAATCTATTCACTGATGCAGAACCAAACTCTCTGGCTTGCTCCTTTTCAAGGGAAGAAAAGGGGAGCAGATTAGTTTGTCTGATTGAAGATGCTTCCTGTTTTCTTTCTGTTGAACGAATGCCATCTGTAACTTCAGTGTGGGTGGAAAAGCACAAGAGATTTTGGATATGAGCATGTGAATGCTTCTTCCCCTGTGAAGTCTTATTACAACTAACTTTTATTTCATTTACCCTAAATGGACTCAGGCCCAGCCTCACAGACCTGGTCTGTGGGTGGAATTTGCCTCCCCCATTTTCCAGGCATGATTCTTTTTGCAGCAAGACAAGGCAGTATCACTGCTAAAAATGGCTGCTAGAAATGTTTAACGTTGTCTTTTGGTTTCTCAATTTTTAAGAATAACTCAGTTCATATTTTTTTCTGTAGTCAACAGGATTATTTCTGGAGAGTTTTATTTTGGATATCTGGGGGTTTTTTTGAATGATTTAAGCTGATTCTGTGTAATCGCTTGATTCCAACATCAGAGTCTTAAAAAAAAAGATCTGAAATAGCAGGAGTTGGCAGTGCTTCCGCTGTGTAATAGCTATTTGTATGTACAAACTTGTATGTCTTCTTTGACTGAAACTTTTTATATAAGTGGAAACCTACTGATTTCATCAGTCTACTGTAGTTAACTTGCTGAAGAGAACCAGGTCCCTTGAATTCACATTTGGTTGGTACTTTTCAAAACATTTTCTATACAAAATAATCAGTCCAACAACAATGAACCCACCATTGTTTTCTTTTACAGTTAATTCTCCTAGACTCACATGCTGCTGCTGAATTTGTACAGGAGTCACGTATCAAGTGACTATATATGAGAAAAAATGGCTATATATGAGAAAAAGGAATTTCAGATCCTCCTGTAGCTCTCTCCTCCAGAGAACCGAGGAAGTGGAAGTGGCCTTCAGCTGGTCCAAGGAGGGCATGGAGGCTTTTGTCTCCTCCACCTGGACACTCCTTGCCAACTTCTCCCTGGGCAACCAATGGCAGAGTGGGAGGATGCCCAGGCACACCTGAGATCAATGACTCATCATCCTCAGTGGGGATGTCGACTCTCCCTGTAGCAAGGGGAAGATGTAAGACCCCTACTCCAGCTTCCATGGGTGTACGGGTGCACAAGGAGCAGGGCAAAATGCTAAAATAGCTTTTTGTCTTCCCTTCTGTCTAACCTCAAGAGTCAAGGGATTTCATGGACACCAACCCGCCCTAAAGCTGGGAATTGTTCGTTCTTTCTCCTTCACAGGCCCTTGCTGGGAGTGCATATGAGATTTTAGGGGACATTTGGATTGTTGGATATCCATGGGGATTTCTGTGGAGCTAGTGTGAAAGGGATGCAACCAACAGAACAGCACTTCAATAAAGTGCATTCTGACAGAATGGCTACAGGGACCACTCAGCTCCTAGTGAGATCTCCAGCCTGCCTCAAAAGAGGGAAGGACATTATGGGAAGAGAGATGCCCCAGCCCTGGGGCATGACAGAACCCTCTTCCCTCCTCTCAGACATAGGGCAAAGCTGTTCTGCTATACAGCTAATCCAGCCTTGGGACATGACCTGTGGCCTGAAGAAACCTGGGCTAGCCAAAGCTCCTAATGACAGCTGCTCTTCCTATTCTGGGATGCTTATGTCCGCTACAAATGGAGATAGGGAGGTGAAGTAGAGGTCATGTAAGAAAATGGCATCACTGTCGTTCCTTAAAAGATGCAGCCCAGGTCCTGCCTTGCTTTGAACAAGTGGTCTCAATGTATCACTCTCTTCAGCTGCTTTGGTGATCTTGGAAGGGTTTTCCTAACAGTTGTACATGTCAATTTTTCACAGTTCACATGAGTTTCTATGTCTGGAAGTCAATATGCCAACCACTAATATATAGCATGCTTTTACTGTGAATTCATGAAGTATCACTGCAATTAAATTTCCCTGTTAATTACATGATTTATTAATAAAAAAAAGTTCATCCTGAAGCTTTTGAAAACAAAAATAGGGATGATTCTCCCTCACAGTATCATAAAGCTCACATTAGATACAGATTTTGAATGACATTTTAAAATGCTGCCAAGCCAAGAAACGTAGTGGGGAGAATCAGGATTTGCCCTTTTCCAGACAACTCACACAAAGAAATTAGGGAAGACAGATCAACAGCAAGAATCCCTACCTCAAAGCAGAAAAAAAAATGGAACCCAATGCCAGATAAAGCCAAAAACCTCCTGACAAGAAAAATCAGAGGAGTCTTCTATTGTTTTGCATCCTTTCAGTTAAGAGAAGTATAGTGTTGAGATGTAAAAGCTTTTGTGTGGAGGTTGAAAGATTCTTGGAGAAGACTAAAAAATAGCACTGCAGTATATACCACAGAAGCAGTGCCTGAGGCATATAGTGTGAAAAAACATTAGTATGGGGCTCAGATGATGGTCTGCTGGCCTTTTCCATTCATTTGCAGCAGGTGACCTCCAAAAAAGACCTTGGGATAAATAATAACTAAGCCGATCAAACAAAGTAACTGCTACCTCAGTCATACCTGTAAAGTTCACTTTATGTTAATGGACTCCATATGGTTGCAGAAGTTCTCTACCTGTTTGCTATATAAGCTGTTGTTTTCATTTGCTGGGTTTTGTTTTTATTTTTTTTTTCCTTTAATAAAATGCTCTAAATATTTGCTGTTGGAGGAGAACAACGCTATGGGAGGCTCTGAAGTGATATTCTTAAGAACTGCGAGCACTGACTAATTGATTAACCAAGAGTTCTTGAAGAGAATGATTTGATTAGGGTAATTTATAGAGATTGTATCTTTTGTCATCATTTGTCTTTGAAAACATAGAAGAAAACTGCTTCCAAGTGCACGTAGCCGCTGGCATGAGAGATGGTGTGCACTACATCATCAGTTACAGCAGACTGCTCAATTTTGTACCTTTCCAGGCAGTCAAATATCCAATAACAACACACACACATGCACACACACGCACACATACACGCACGCTCCAGCTCTTTGCAGTCCAAACTTTTCCAACATGTGCTTAGAAAAATATTTGGGGTTGTTCACTGCTCTGCTCTCTGTAGCATAAACATTTATTCAAATGGGGCTGTCTTTTCAGTAATGAAGAATGAAGGAAAAACAATGGTCTGATTTTGACAAATTAACTTGTGATTTGGAGAGTCAGTGAAGCAGGGAAGAGACATTCCTAACTATACTAATTAAATGAGCTTGCAACATTTATTTTAATGCAATGGAACCAGCCATATGAAGATGAACATTTTAATTTATTTTGCAGTGACATTATGAAAAATTTCTCTGCTGCAGATTATCTACAAAAACAAATCTCATCAGCACCTAGGTTTGTGCATGAAATTTACATCTCTCACATAAGTTTGACCTTCCCCAGTGAAAACAAATGGAATGTGCTAAGTTAAAAAGTTTCTGCAAAGGTTGTCTTCCCATTGATGCGGTGGTTTATGTTCAAATTACCTCTGTGAAAAACACATCCATTTTTCATGGTGCAGTGTAGATGAAAAATTCTGAATCCTTTCTAAGGGGAATGCAAATAAAGCTCATTAGTTCAAAAACATTTTTCATGAACGACTGCTGAGTATTTTCAGGCAGATGAGAATATGCAGTTTCAGCCAAGAATGAGCACCACATGTCCTACTAATTGTTTTTTAAACTTGTTCCTTCCCTCTATGGCATTCAATAAGTCTAGAAACTGTGAAGATTCCTGGAGTAAAGAAATTATAGGCATCCTCACTTACAGCATATACCGGGTCTTTTCAATATACTGTGCAGTATGAGGAAAAAAATAGGAGCATTAGCTTTCAGATGGGTAATATTGTTATATTCAGGCATATGACATTTCTCTCCTTGGAGTTTTTTCAGGTTTCAGTAATGAGTAGAAATATTATTTATGGAGTGCCATCAACAGAGAGAGTGTTGTCCTAAGGTTCATATCAGTGATGATGTTATGGAGCTCCTGTCAGTAGGAGCTGCAGGAGTTCATTGAGTTCTGGGGTTTTAACTAGGTTGAGTAGCAGTAAGATATTTTCACTGTTTTAAACTACTCTAAAGAAGGTGCTTATGCCAGGATTTTCCTCTCTTCTGCAGGCCTTCCAAAGGTTTGCTATGAGATGGCCTTAAAAAGCAGATTTGAGCAACAAATCAGGCTGCTAGTCCTGCCTTTGTGTGCCTGAAAGCTGGAACAACAAAAAACAAGGGGGGGAAAAAAATGCTATTTAGAAATTATTTGATTTCAAGGCCTGGTCGCCTGTTGAACATCCCATGTTTCTGAGTGGTGATCCTCCATGTGCCATGTGCACCCATGACCTCCTCCTCATCGCTGTGGTGGAGGGTGACTCTCCATCGGCCATTCTGCAGCCAGACCCATCTTAAGTGCTCAGGCAGGTCTTTGCCTGAGTCACCTGGGCTCAGGAGGTGAATTGCCCCTGTCAGGGCTGACATGGGTTCTGGGATGACTCAAGTTGTCAGCGGAGCTCCAGTGAAGTTAAAACAAGCAGGGAATTCTTTGGATGAGATTCTCTTCACATGGATAAATCTGCAGCCCCCAGTCTCAGCTGCAGATGGTGTGCACACCTTCTCTATTTTCCACAATTCACGCTGCTTAACAGACTCTAGACACCTCTCTTATATCTTGGCCCTTTTCCTGTTCCCTTTGAAGTTAGAGATCGTCTTTTCAGACTAGTTACAAAGAAAACCAAGCCAATTGTCATGAAGTAGGCTTTCCTACAGCTGAACTCTCCCCTTCTTTCTGTCTCTTGCCTGGCACCCATGGACTCTTTTGCACAGGGTCTCTTCCCCATCGAGGAATCTGCAGGCCCTGGCATACTGTGAATCATTTTGCCCACACGTGAGCTGCAGCCACCTCTGGACTGAGCTGTGCAGATCTTCCTCCCATGCACAGAAAAGGTCGAAATGGGATGAGTGCAGTCTTTCACCCAGCTGAAACTATGGAGGGTTGTTAGATAGGAAAGGGGTTATTACTGAAAACAGAATTGGAATTTAACTGTAACAGCCATGTTAACAAAGCGCGTGAGCCTTAATGACAGTCAAGTATGGAATCTTAAGCCAGTCAGTGGTAAAAATCCTGTTTCCCAAGACCATAACCCTGTTTTTTCACCTGAAAAACAGTCCAGTGCTCCCTAAGTGTTTGCTAAACTCTTGCTCATTACTCTTTGTTCAAGATGGAAAACTGCCAGGTACTAAGTAACAACACTGTCCTGTACACTTGTGGATGCTCTGATGACAGATGTCATATAACCACTCTTCTTGACTCAGTCACTGCTTTGCTATTTAGGTCTGCCTTTTTTGGGTACCAGTCTTAGAAAAGGCTCTCATGTAATAATTTCAAATGTCAAAGCTTCTTCATCAGAACAAAAATATCCTCCCAGGAAGCTCATCTCCAGGAGACTGGAGGACTGGAGACCATCAGGAGTGCCGTAGCACTGTAGCACTCAGTAACTCTGCCTCTAAAAATCATTGGGCAATAATTATACCCAGAGAGAACGAAGCAACCGCACTGTGCATTGACCCCGACAGAAGAGTTAGCTGAAGAAACAAACCTTCAAGACATTTAAAGCCACACAAATAAAAATGCCAGTGTACCATCTGACAGGACAGAGAAAAGTAGCTTCTTCCTGTGTGATGGAATTCTTTGATTGAGGATATTTCACTGGTCTTGAAATACGGAAATATTTTATTATCACTGAGACTTACCCATTTCTCCTGAAAGAGTCAACAGCCAAGCTCCTGCTCACAAAACTGAAGTTTCCAACTATGCTTACATTCAGCTAAAACCAGCAATGCACTGAAAAGGTCTCATAATACCAAATTTGATCACAGAGGTACTTTTATGAAACCATGACTCCACAGCAATGGATCTGTTCCATGTTTTCCAGCATGCCATTTACAAGCAATAAAAGCTGCTGTCATTCTTCTCATGAGATCCCTGATGAAAGAAAAAGATGATGCATTTATACAAAAGCTAGCATACAGACCTTCAAAAAGAAACTTCTGTCAATTTGCTTTTGACTCCAAAGCAATGTACAAAAAGTCACTGCTCTTCCTGAGCTCATATATATCCTGTGTTTCGCTTGAGAAATCATTTCTCTTCATTCACCTTTTTACTCTGTTTAGGCAACCAGATTAATGTTTTGTGCCTGGACTGGGTGCTCTTCTGACTTTCATGCTGTGAAGATAGCAGCTCATATAATGGCAGAAATCCATCCAGGTGGGGAGTGGCTTTATTTCTCACTAGTCTTCCTGACTCCTCTAGAAACCACATTTCTTCCCCTTTTATTTGTCCCCTCTTCCCCTTTTCCTTCCCTGATTGCAATTACCCTTTAGCTAAAAAGCATCCAATAATATTACTGCTGCTTTCTGCCATCTATAAAGAACAGCCAGGTGTTTTCATGCTGATAAATATTTATTTTAGACTGAAGCAAACAAGGAACAGCCCAGTGACGCTTTCTGGTGAGAGATGAATCCCTTTGTTCTTCATCTGCAGGAGCTGCAGCACACTGTTTTTGTGGAAGATGATATCCAGTCACAAACTGGAAAACAGTGTTTCCCAGCCACCCTCCTTGGGGACCATTGGAGGCATGGCTAGCAAAAGGACACTGTGGTCAGGATGCCAGGGATTACCAAGGGCTTCCATCTGCAGCCCACCTAGGGCCATGCACAAATCAGAAGAGTGTGAAACTTTTGTTATCTGGTGGCAAATCTCTGAAAATCTCCGCCTGTAATTCTGGTGTTGCCAGCTCTAGCTTTTATTTGAATTTAGGTGACCAGGGGCCACCTTCTGCTGGAGTTAAACTGGCTATAAATCCCCATTCTGCTGCAGATGTCAAACTAGGACAGCACTGGCTTCATGGCTGGCTAATGGAAAATGGTGTTCTGATCCTGGTGGACAGCTTAGAGATCCTCCCGGGCTTGGCTGCAGCTCCTGCCTTTTCACAGTCCTGATGCTTTGAATTGCACAAATTGCAGAGTGGCTCTGCTATCAGCCTGCAAGATTTTTTTCCATGAGATGCTAGTCTTTGGATAGCAGGAGTGCTACAAATGAAAGTTAACAGACAGATATGATAATAAGTATTCTCCTTCTCTCTTTGTCTCCCTGTCCTTTAGTGCAGTATGAGTTCGCAGGAGATTAATTTTATGTAAAGTTTTACATTTCATGTTGTGATCAGCATTTTTTTTCTCTTGGTTGGCTCTGAGAAAACATATATTCAAGTTTGGGAATTCATCATGTCTGATTAATGATGTGTATATAGAGCTTCCTGTATCATCTTCCTTCTTTTGGTCTTTTTTATTCAGTTGTTTGCTGTACTCCAACCCTGCGGATAGATGGTTCTGCAGTGATAAATGTAAAGTTTGCATAAGCCATGTAACAGCAGGACAGCCTATTATCACTGTACATTTTCCATGGCTGTGCAAACCTCTGTAGGCTATTTTATTGCTAATAGATCCACAGAGAAACAGTAGTGATTTTATGACTCTTTTTAAAATGGAAATTCATGTTTGAGAAATACAACTGGGAGGAAACAGATGTAAACCACTTAAGCATTTGCAGAAAATTGAGATGCACACTCTTATTTACAGACCCACATCGCCTCCATCGTTTTATTTTCAAAATTAAAATAAGCAATCTGTTTGCCATGGGAAATGAGGAACTGTAAACTTGTTGTTTTTCCTTTACAAAGCAATGGCCATCGTCACTGTCTCTGTGCTTAATGGCATTAGAGAAAAGGGATGACAAGCCTCCCCCCCTAGATTTTATTGTCTATAACACATTCTCTTTGTAATCTGTGTAAGAGGTATGCAAGTGGGAAAGATTTTAGCATAACCATGTGTCTGAATTCACATTATGTTATAAAAGCTAAAATGATTGCCCAACTTATTATAAGGTTTTACCCTAGTATGTAAAGCTATTGGAAAATTGATTTAAAAACTTTAATAGCAAACAATTGCAAAGCATTTACACTCATGCCAGAGTGCTCATGTGCTTACTGCCTACCAGCAGAAAATATCTTTTTCTTCTTGCACGCTGATTTAGATTACTATTTTGAGGGCCAAACACCCCATTAGAATATTATTATAAAATACCTTTATACATTCTGTTTGAACTTAGGAAATCACATGCCAAAAAGAGGACAGCATTTAACATTTCGTAGTTACAATAGTACTTCACACTGATCTACACCCCAGCATGCATGGAGTCTGGAGCTGTACACCCTCTTATTCCTTTCTTAAAAAAAAGGTATTATGTATGATTTACAAATAACTAACCAGGGACACAGAGCTTTATGGAGGGTTGGATCTATGGCATGGATTGCTGAGGCCTGAAGGCTGGGAGAGGACCCAGTCAGTCAGTCAATCCTCTACTTCTCAGAAGTCACCACCACTGACATGTTTTTTCAGCCATGTATTTCTGAATCATTACTTGCTTTCCAGGAAAGCAAGGGGACCGCATTGTTAAAGTACTTAAAAGGACATAAAAAATACTATTATATCTAAGGAAGGCCACTGAGCAGAGTAAAAAACTCTACTTGAAAAACCTCTGATATGAGGAATGTGAAAAAACCAAAAAACTTAAGCATCAACTGGTAAATGAAGAGAACGAAAATCCCCTCGTCTCAGGTGCTGGCATGCTGAGTGTTACACGAGAACTATGTCTCAATCTTAGCAGTGTCCTGTCACACACAGGTGTATGCCTGCAACAACACTTCCCTACAACAGCTCCATACCCTGGGAGGCAGGAACTGCAGATGCCTCCTGGCCACAGTTCCCTGCAAAAAGCTGGCCTCAAAGTTCAGATGAAGCCAGATCCTTCTCTGCAGCTACTCTGGTAGTCTCCTGGACACCGTTTTCTTCAGACAGCCTTGAAGTTGCAATGAAGCAGCTTGGAAGAAGGTAGAGGACATCACTGAGATGTCCCACTTGCTCATCCTCCTCTGCCATAAGAAGAAAAGGGGAGGAGAGCTGTTTTCTTTAAGGTCAAACCATTAGCGTGCCTGGATCTTGTCAGCACAACTTGCAAGCTGGAGAGGAGCAGGAGGAGATAGGGAGAGCAGAGCTGGCAGTGTAAAATGCCCAGGGAGCAATGCTCTCAGAGAGCACACCAAGGAGAAAGAAAAATCAGGTGTCAGGAAAGAATGGCCTGGGGAAGTGGGGAAACAAAACAGCTGGGATGGAAGAGCTCCCATAAAGAACAGAGCCAGACACTAATTCCACTTTTGGGAGAAAAGACTAAGATACATATTGCATTAAAGAGAGCTAACAACACAGACTGCCTTCCCTAATGTTATTCTTCCATGCAAGTGGTTTCCATAGTGATGTCGCTTGATTGCAAGTGAGAGAGGAGATGGCCACAAGGCAATCTCTGCTAGGATGCTGTTCACACCATGCAAAAGCACAAGACCTCAAATCACTTTGAGAAAAAAACCTGCACTGTAGTTGCTCAGTCCCCAAAGCATGTCTGGATGGGAAAAGGTTGGATTTTTCCTTTTCCTTTTTCCTTCCCCTGGGCAGAGTGGGGAGACTTTCCCTCTCCATCCTGGGAAGCCCGCAGAAAGCAAAACTTCTTGCTGACCTTGCTACATCTGCCACCAAAAGACCCACTGCATCCCAGCCCTTGGGAAACCAACCAGAAAATGTGCTTCAGCCCTCCAGGCCATCATGAACACAGCCAGGAGTGACACTGGTAGGCTGGAAAAACTGACGAAATTTCACACAAAAATTAAAGTGAAAGAATTCTTTCTTATACCTTCTACACTTCACCCAACACTGATTAGTCCATTAAAGAGCTTTATTGAACCCTGGCAGTTAAATGGAAAGCTTTCTTGTTGTAGCACTGAAAGAAGGGACAGATTTTCCAACAGCTGTCTAATATCTCTGTCAACATGGAAATGAAATAGATTTAAGGACCTCAGAAAAGCATCCGAACGTTTAGTGCCCAGTAATAATGCATTCCAATTTCCACTTGCAGAAACTGGAATTACTCTCAGTCTGTTCTACCATCTTTATAAATAAACATCTGGCACAACTTCATTTTTAGAAAAAAAAAATTAATCTAAAAGCAGGCTACTAGCTGACCATCTCTTTATTAATCCAGCTACAGAGAGACAGTATTTGAAAAATGCTGGTGTGAACCTGTGTGTCATATCCAGCCCCATGGGGAAAAAAGTGCAACAATAAATAGCCAAATAAGACAATAAATGAGAGTCGATTTCAGTGGGATTTGTGAAACACACTGGAACCCTTCAGATCTGTGTACAGCAGTGCTCAGATCAATGAACAAAGTAAAAAACATCACAGAGTTTCTATCCTTCAGCTGCACACAGCACTCCTTGTTCTTAGATCAAGGCACTGTGATGAAGAAAGATCAAGCAAACGTAGCCCGAGGACCTGTGAACAGATGTCAGCTGCTTTCCTTGGTCCAGCCCAGCCTGCTACATTTCATATCTTAAAACCAACAACAAGATGAAGCAATTATTCCCTATACGCTTGTTATTGTTGTCCAATAAAGCAGCATCGAAAAGAATAGCTTTTTTCTTGCCACCCAAGGTTGAGTACTGCAGAAAAATGTGTTGAAACTGATTAGGTTAGAGAGATAGGTCTGCATAAATAATTGCTGAAAGTCAACTAAGTCAAAATAATAATAGCAGAGAAAATTAACTTTCAGATAGAAAAGCTACCTGTCTATGTTCTCATTTGTATACTGAAGACTAATTCAGCAAATGAAGAATACAATTCTTGGGACAAAGCAGATAACCCATGGATTTATGGTGATAGCTGTCACAAAAAGCAGGTCTACCTTGAGATCAATTGGCCTTCAGAAGTTTTAAATTAATTTTTATTTTTATTATCATTATTATCATGGAACCATGTTAAGATTTATACAACATTTCTTGTTTGGTTTGCCCTGTATGTCAGCAAGGGAACCTAGATTTACAGATAATTAGGTAGAATACTTGAAGCAATTCAATAATTCCTTTCATGCAGTTGAAAGGTGTCTTTCTTTCCTTGAATTTCCTTTTTTATTTTCCTGGCTCCTATCTGTCATCAGTTACTTTCTTCAGAACTGGCACACTGTACAGAGTAGACTTCTTCTTCAATAAATATCTCTGCAGTCATTAAAGTTCATCACTTCTCCATGCAGTCAACAACAATTTGAATGTGGAAACCTTCATGACAGTCCTCCCTCTCACAGGAGAGGAAATATCTTCGGTCAGTATCTCATCCCTTCAAGGTCTCTCTTCCTGGTCTTGAAATAATATTTATAGCCCCATTTTTCTTGTCAGTGCCATTCCGTCTTCACAAGAAGGAGCCAGTTCAGAGTAATCATTACCACCATGTTTTATGCAAGAGTCTACATCTAATAGCAAATACTCCTTCTGGGCCAAGCTGATGAGAGTGGTGTCGTGTCTGCTGAGCACTTCTGCTGTCTCTGCCTAGCTCATTCAGCATGGCCTATTGGTCTTCTTTTCTATTTTTACTTCAGTTTCTGTATTACTGTTCCAGAAATGGATATGTTTCAAGTAATCTGACAGGTTCTCTCTCCTTCTTGACTATTTGATTATTTTCAGTGAAATGTATTTTGTACAGCGTCTTTTGCTCATCATCATAAACACCAAAGAAGTAGATTTTTCCTGGCAAGTGAAAGAAGTCTGACAATTCTCTATTCAGGACTGAATTCAAGTTGAATGACACTATGCTGATCCACTATGAAAACAAACAAGGCATGCAAAACATCCCCCAAAATCTGACATTTCACAGTTTCAAAGGGGCTTTCCTAACAACCATTGGGCTGCAGCTGAATGTATACTGCATCACTTTTAACTTCAGTAAAAATCTTTTCTTAAGCTTCCAGATGAGCAAATGTATGACTCCTTATCTACTAGTAGCAAAAGACTTTCTGTATTTTCATTCACATGCAGAACCTAATTTGGATAGTGTACATCTGATGAATTTGCAGCACTTGTGAGGCACATCAATACTGAACTTGTCAAGTTTTTATTTTGAGGAGTGTTTCTGCATAATATTTATAATGAGCCTGAAGTTAAAGAGTATATGGGACACTACAAATGACCTAACCATAGTCCACAGGAATGAAAAAGGAGTAGTCCATGAGCCCTTTTTATCACATAAGAAACTTGGAAAGATATCAATAACATGGAAAAATGTGAATAGTTATGAATATTTTTTTACACGTGGTTCCCCATCATCATCCCCATCCCCACCCTGACTGCCAAGGGTGGCTCATTGGTTTGGTGATATCCATGATCTTTGCGCCTCAGTGTTGATGAAAACCCTTGCATAATGCTACAAAGAAGTAAAGATGACTTGAGGTAGATTTTGAAGTTAATGAAGTACTTTACCTGTCATCATGCACCTCTTTGCAGACTCTCCCTCCTTTATTGAAATCATCATGTTTTTCTTAAAGTTTTGCAGTCTTCTTTAGCTTGTAGCTTCCTCCCTTCCCTCCCTGCCTGCCCTACCAAGATTTAAGTCCTTGCAGTTTCAAAAGAAGGTGGGAAAATGTCAAAAAGGCAATCAAAAATAAAAAGGCAGAATAAAAGAGTTGTGAATCTATGTGTATGCTCTAAATTTCAGGAATATTACGGAATCTCACTATTACTAAAACTGCACAAGAAGAAATTTGTATGTGTTTAGAAACCTCGTCCACAATACTGAGTGGCTTCTTACAGAGGTCCCCAAAGCACTGAACACCACAAGGCTTCATATATCCGGAGCTTTAAAATATGCAAGAGCATCCTATTCCTATTATATGCCCAATATTCATATCTGAAATCACATTTTGGCCACAAAAGGGAAATTAATAACCCATCACTCACCATTTTCTATAGTAATTAAGGAGTTGCTCTAAACTGAGCATTGCAAATTTTCTGTGTGTCAATTTGCTGCCACTTTTTAGTGCACTAGCTGAGGAGTCCAGAAATCAAAGAGATGCAATGACTTCAAACAGGAATACCTAGAGCTGTGCTGTTCTGAATGAAAATGGGCATAGAGATGAATGTTAACATTTTTTTTCTGTGGACTCTTTCACATGGGTGTGTTTGATGCTTTCTTCTACTGGGTCTGAAGCTGGAATTGAGTAATGAATAAACATGTCTTATTGAAACAACTTTGACATTTCAACTAAGTTTACGCATTAATTAAGATAAGGTTGTCCTAGCCCCCCCCAAAGAGGAGCAGAAATTTGAGAGAACCCGGTGGTTGAAGTATAGTATAAAAAGCTGTATGAACACTTTGTTAAATGCATAGATTTAACCCTGCTGGTTTGCTCCTAATCATTATTAATTGCCTCCAGTGGTGGACATTAATTTCCCTATTGCAGCAACATGCATCTTGAGTTTGGGCATATCCTAATATATCAAGTGGGACAGGTGATATAATTCAGCTGGTCACAGCTGGAAAGAAGACAGCCACCCACATGCAAGCAGTCTGTCAGCCTTAGTTACGCTGCAAACACCACTACAGCCTCCATAACAACATTGTACATTTATCTCTGGGGATAACTTTACAAGAAGTACAGCCGATCAGTTCATCCTATTTAATCTGTTGTTGTCTTATCAGGAGTAAGAATGCTTTAGCCTGGGCTTCAGCTCTGAATTTGGGAGGGGAAAAACTTGCACATGGGGCTAGTTGTGCAGGAGGGCCTGACCCTCTCCTGGTTGCTAGAAAGGGGAGGGAGTCGGTACGGTGTCCCAAAACAGGGCATGCCCCAGTAGCCAGAAGTCCAGTGCTGCCATCTGGACCATGAGAGATTTGTGTTCACATCCGTGAAATACCCAGTTCAGTTTGGAACCCACTTGCTAAGCATCATATTTTTAGGTTCATATAATAGTCACCAAGCCAGAGCAGCGCTCTCAGTAAATTAACCATTTCTTCCATGTGTACAAGGGCAGGAGAAGTGGACATAATTCCACCTTGGCAGGTGCTGGTGGCAAGGCCTCCATTTGAAGGCATAAGATGCATCTGCAAAAGCCTGCTCAGCCCTCATCCTGGTGGGAGGAGGACACGCCTCGCTGTCTGCTTTGAGGCGGAAGTTTTCATTCTGGACTCTGGAGGGACATACATTTCCACAAGAAGTTTCTGGGTTTAAAGATGGCACATATCCAGGTGAAGAATGTTTCCTTGGGAAAAAAAAAACTTGCCCAAGTGTCCTGATTATCTAGTTAATGAAACATGCAAATTACTGCTAGCTCAGAGTTCCTTTCCCAGTATGCCCCATAACTACACCTCAGCAGCTGTTATGGTGTATGCACTGAATTTAAGGTAGAAGATAAAGGAAGTCTGAGGAAACAAAAGACTTCATAAAAGGATATTGGAATTTGGCCCAGAGGAAAGATGAGGGTTTAAACTAAGCAGAACCAGGTTCCACAGTTGCCTTTCTTAACTGTAATTTTTCAGGTTACAATTACCTTTATTTGTAGCAACCAGCAGAAGATTAGCCATACAACTGTTTAGCACTTGGTTTAATAAGTATGCACAAGTTTGTTTGTCTGTCCAAACCCTTGTCCAAATATGAAAAACATATTTGTCCAGAAAAAAGGAAAAAATTTTGGGTGGTGAAAATTTCTGGAACAAGGTCTTCCATTTGCAGTTTTTCAGTGAATTGTGAAAGCACATTTCCAAATGGTACTTTGTTCTTAATACAAAATGAAGAATGTATTTGTGGAACCTAAGTGTCATGCTCCATTTGAAGAATCTTTCAGACAGTTCTTATTCAGACCAGCTTGGTGATTCCTGGTAACTACTTTGCTCTTGAGTACACCACTATAAAAGTGAAGTGGAAGAGCTTAAAAAAGCAACGCAGTTATTTAACAGAACAAGTCCGGTTGTAATAGACTGATATGAACTTGATGGTTGTCATGGTTTTGATCCTGGCTAAGTGCCAGGCACCGACGGCAGCCGCTCACTCATTCCCTCCCCTGCCACAGCTGGGCAGATGAGGGACAGAGAGGGGAAAAAAACCAAGGGAATTAACTCAGAGGTCTACGAGTTGAGATAAGGAACCGGGAGAAAACGCTCCAAGGACAAACCAGGCTCAGCTTAAAAGTTGCAAAGTGAAATTTATTACTACCTGAGTTAGAAGGAGGATATGAGAAATAAACTAAACCTTTAAAAGACACCCTTCTTTTCACTCCCCACCCCTCCCTCCCTCCCACCAAACAGTGCAAGGGGGACAGGGTGTGGGGGTTTCAGGTCAGTCCATTTCCCAGATCTTCTTCCCCTGCTTAGGGAGAGGAGTTTTTTCCTCTGCTTTTGCCGTGGGGTCCCTCCCACGAAAGACAGTTCTCTGTGAACCTCTGTGGCGTGGTTTTTCTTGTCCATGGAATGCAGTCC
>VYZT01039183.1:32239-58649 GCA_013400735.1 Pomatostomus ruficeps
GTTGGCACCTCAACCACGGACTGCGGGTGGCTCTGCATCCTTCATGGACCCCATGGACTGCAGGGGGGACACCCCGCCTCACCATGGGCTCACCACGGGCTCACCACGGCCTGCAGAGGAATCTCAGCTCCAGAGCCTGGGGCACCTCCCTCCTTCTCCACTGACCTTGGTGTCTCCATGTTGTTTTCCCTCACATGTTCCCACATCCTCCTCCTTCTCTAACTAAAAGCAGCTGCGTGTACATTTTGTTTTGATTTTTTCCTTAAATATGTCATCACAGAGGCGTAACTAACCTTTCTAATTGGCCCAAACATGGCCAGTGACATGTCCATCATCTTCAGAGCCATCAGAGATTGGCTCTGCTGAAAATGGTGAAGAATTCCAGAAACTTCTCACAGGAGCCATCTTTATGGCCCCCTACCCTCTACTAAAACCACAACATTGGTCCTTCTTTCTGGTTCTTAGTTCTTGTGCCTTTCAAATTATCCTACTCATAAAGGTGTAGTCCTGTAAATTCTTGCTGCATTTTGCAGATATGCCTTATCACTCAAGGATGGCACCATACAAGTGCAGTTGTTTAATGAATCAGAACATTGAGGTGAAACTAGTCTTTAGCATCTTAGCATGTAATAACACTCTACACCAAGCCTAAAAGCATTACATAGTTTGCTTTTAAATGTTCAATCATTAGGCTTGATGCATTTAGCCCAGGTGAAAATTGTAAGTACTAGAGATAAAGGAAAAATATGTTTACATGGCTTTGAGAAGGTCTAATTCTTCACCATATCTGTGAATTGTTCCATACCAGGTCTCCTAAATGATATCTTGATAATTAGATCTCCACTTCTTTAAAGGTGACATTTTGCCCTGACAGCATCTAAATTACGTTGTTTTCTTTTTCTGTTGGGACAACACATGGTCAAAGTAAATTACAGTGAATTCTCTCTGTCTCCTGACTTTGATCCCTGCTTTTTCCCATAGAAGAGTCCAGGCTGTGGCTCGGTGATGTGCTGGTGCTGCTCAGCTACTGCAGGCATCCAGGGCTGTGTTTACCTCTTTCTTGTTCCCCAGCTTTGCTGGAAGGAGCTGGCATTCCATGTGCAGCAGATGGGTCTTGATCTGTCTCAGCCTTTCTTGGAAAACTCTGTCTCCTTAGCTGTGGACAGCTTTATATTTCATCTGGACTGGCACCTGGTTTGGAGGTCTGGAACACCATGTTTATGCTTGTCTCATCTGTTTTTTACCACTTCTAAGGCATGCTGTTTTACAATCCAGCTACCAACTGAAGGCTTCAGTAGGGGAGAGATTTGCTAAAAAAACCAAGAAGGAAGGAAAACAATTCTGAATATGCTGCAGTTGCTGTCAGGAACTTAGACGAGTTTTTTTGTTATTTAGGCAGCAGGAGTCTTTGGGTTAAGCTGCCAGTGCAACTCCACCACAAATCTCTCTGCCAACCTGTGAATCAGATGCTCATGATCAAAATGGGTCAAGTAAACTTTTGGGTTGCCAGTTTTGGATGGGTTGGCTGAACAGCCTTGTTTCAGCTAGAACTGTTATTTATGAATTATCCCAGAAGATTCCAGTGTTACGATCACTGTTATTAACATGAGTTTAAAGGAACAAAGGCTTTGTACTAAAAAGGAAGCAGTCAGGAAGAAGTCTTGCACAGTGCTATGTGGGCTGAATTCCTTGCAGCAATATACATTTCCCTCTTAATTAAAATAGTTAAACTGTGGAACTAGACATTGATGCAATATGTTGTTCCCATTCTAGAAATACATTCACTAGGAGTTAATAAATAATCTATGTATTCTAATCTTTTAAAGTCATTTCAGAGGGATGAAGTCATCTGCTATAATTGTAAATGCAGTACCTCTGCCTTCACTGCATTTAAATGTAAAGGTGAGAAACCGATTAGAGGTGCTGGGTTGCTAGAGATAGATGCTCCAATTTAAATGCCACAGCATTTGTTTCTAGCAAATTGAGACACTAGAATAATGTTTCCTTCTATTGTAAGGCTTTAGTCCTGGATTTCTACCTGCCTACCCCAGATTTAGCTGGGAAAAGGGATAAATTTTCTTTTTACTAAATTTGCAAGGATTGCTGCAATCAATAAAGGCTGCATAAACAGACCAGATTTTCCAGCTATGCAGCACTAGTTACACAGTGCCAGACCTGCATCACATTCTCATTCTGACATCTGAGGGGAATCTTGCTGCAGAAGCACAGTTAAAGCTGCAGAAGCACAGTTAAAGCTGCTTTTGATGAATGGAAGGGCATTGTTCTTCTTTGCTTTGCTTTTCCTTTAAGAGGAGGTGAGCTGACTTACCTGGAAAATCAAGCTTTCCACATGTCCAGTTTCAGTCCAATTTCAGATCCTAAACTGAAACTACATGGCAGGCTGTAAATATCCCCAAATAGTGGGGTGACCAGTCATTGCTGAATTTGGTTTCCCACTTCCAGACTGCTACCAATCTTCGGATGACTCATTTAAAACTAGCTTTTGGGTGACTTTGTTGTCCAGCAATTGAAATCAGAACTGCAGTGTAGATGCTTTCATCTCTGATACCTATGCTTTCAGAAGCAGGTTTAATTCTCTTGTTGACAGTCAAATTAGCTGACACAATACTGTCCGTCAGTGCACGCAAGGATAAGCCACGCCAAGCTTCAGATTCACTCAGCTCCCATCAGTTGTTTACTCGTGACAAAATGTCACGGTTTGGAGCATGACTCCTCCTCATCTGTGGTGAGTAGTGAGTTTTAATTGAAATCATATAATCAAAGGGTTGCAGTAAGGCACTGTTGCGTTTCTTGGTGATCAGAAGCCTATAGGGAATGACTTTAATGAAGCAGAGAGCCCAAGAACTCCCCAGCTAAAGTCCTACCTGAAAGAAAACTCAAGCACACTTGAAAGTGCAGAAATACTCAGAGCAAAGATCAAACTTCCCTTGCACCTCCTGGAGTGTAACAGGAATGTTACTCACTGGAGATCCAGCCCTGGCTCAATCTCGTGCAGCGGAAATGGAAGACAGGCTACACCACTTTCCTAGGTCATTCAATACCCCAGCATTTCACGTGAATATCAATGGCAGCATTGTCCAGTGTGTACATTATATAGAGACAGTCAAAAATGGTATATCAATGATCGCATCTTTAATAGCCATAAAAATAAAGTGAGGAAGACAGAGGGTGATAAATAAAGAATAGCCCGTATTGATCCATCTGCATCTGGTTTGTTAGATTTCTTATATAGTTCATGGGAACAAAAATCTGTCAGTTCTTCCTCCTTCAAAACAAACTGCTTTCCATTAACAGGCAGCAGATGATCTCATGGGTTTTAAGGAAACATTCAAGAGGGATTTGCAAAAAAGGATATGATGAAGATTATTAATACAGCTATAAATTTCATCAGCCTTTCCTCTTGGACAACTGCACTAAGCAATAAAAATAATAATAATAGTCTGAAACTCTTCTGTATCTCTGTAACCTCTCTATGACACTCGCGGTAGCTTTAAAAGTGGTACTTAAGCCCACCTGATAGGAAAATATCACTTGCAATACCTCAAGTGTGCATTAATCCAGGATCACATGTGAGGCAGTTTCTCTGGACCCTCTCCAGCCTGTCCACATCTTTGCATAGCAGGGACTAAAATGGAACAGAGTATTCCAGGTGTGTCCTGGCAAGTTGTGCTAGTTTTGCCTGTGGTAGAGTTAATTTTCTTCACAGTGGTTACTATGGGGCTGTGTTTTCGATTTGTGATGAAAGCACAGAGCTGATAACATAGAGAAGTTTTTGTTATTGCTGAGCAGGGCTTGCACAGAGCCAAGGCCTTTTCTGTCTTCCATACTGCCATGCTGGTGAGGGACTGGAGTGCAAGGGAAACTGGGAGGAAACACAGCCAGGTCAGGTGACCCCAGCTGGCCAAAGGGATATTCCAGACCATGTGACATCGTGCTCACTATATAAAGTGGGGGAAGAAGCAGGAAGGGAGGGGTATTTGGAGTGATGGCAATTTGTCTTCCCAAGTAACTGTTACATGTGATGGGGCCCTGCTCTCCTTGGCATGGCTGAACACCTGCCTGTGAATTAGTTCCTTGTTTTGCTTTGCTTGCATGCATGGCTTTTGCTTTCCTTATTAAACTGCTTTTATCTCAACCCATGAGATTTCTAGCTTTTATGCTTACTATTCTCTCCCTGGTCTCACTGGTGGCGGAATGACCAAGCAACTGCGTGGCCCTTGGCTCTGGCTGGTGTTAATCCACAACACAAGCTCTGAGTACAGTGGGATAATGACCTTTTTTATCGCAGCTGGTGATGTTTTTGTTGATGTAATCCAGCATCCCACTGGTTTTCTTTGCTGCAGACATACACAGTTCACTCATACTGAGCTTGTTGTCCATCAGGACCCCCAGGTCCCTTTTGCACAGAGCTGGACTCCAGCTGGGTAGATCCCAGTCTGTGCTGCAGGCCTGCATTATGTTTTCCTAGGTGTAAGACCTTACACTTGCCCTTGTTGAACTTCATCAGTTTCTAGTTAGCCCAATCTTCCAGACCATCCAGGTCTTCCTTCAGGGGAGCTCTCCCTTCTGCAGTGTCCACTACCCCACTCAGTCTGGTACAATGGCAAACTTTGTCAGAGTACATTCAATTCCATCCTCCAGCCTAAAGTGTATACTGGTTTTGGCAGATTATGATAAATGTCAAAGTCTTTTCAGAGGCAAGTACATAGAGGATTTTGGAATATGTGTGTGCGTGTGTTTGGTGGGCTCCATGCACCCTCTAATATGTAAAATATTTTACCCATTGAGATGCCAGGTGCTTGAGGCTACCATTCCCAGAGCATGTGGGAGGTCTTTCACAGGGCTTCTTTTTACCTCAATGGAGAGGATGCCTGAGCATTGAGTACATGCTATTTACCTTCCAGCCAGACATCTGCTTACATATTTTGGAGGGGAACAGCAACATTTCTATTATAGACAGCACTAAGAAAATAGCTCAGAAATGCTCCCTATTTTCAATTAATTCAAACTGTCCAACAGCTTAATTTCTGCTGTGTTTGGAGCGTGATGCAGTTCTGATATGTCACATTGCATTAGGACTTTGCACATGCTATTTGCCCATCTCAGTTTCAGGCTTCCTACAGTATGAACAAATACACTTATTTTCTTATCAGATTTCATTTCATGAAATGCCCCTCAGTCACAGAAGGAAAAAAGCCCTCTTATGGACAGTAAGATGCAAAGAGCTTCTAGAAGCCCTCTGCTGCCACAGTTCACCAGCTCCTTCAATTCCAGTTACTTCACTTTTTTCCCCCAAAGAAATATTATTGAAGGCAGCTACTATTTTGAACTCCTTTCCAAGTGAGTGTGAGATGAACAGAGGAAGGAGCATCAGCCCAAAACCTTGGTATGCCACCTTTACTGACCATTTTTCACCTCGAAGCTGGTGGTGGTATGTGACACCCAATACTGACAGCCAAGGTGCAAATCATGCCATTTCATTTGGAAGCTGTCACTTCATGTATACGATGCTCATGTGCTGAAATGTGTTGCATTCTAAGCAAGCTCACCTCCTAAGAAAGGTGTGACAGCATCTAAACTGCCTGTACTCCCAGATCCATGCTGATTTCTAAACCATACAGTGGGACTGACTGATGGACAATTTGTTGTCCCAGGTCAGGTCTGTCAACATGATGGAGCAGACAGCTGAATTCCAGCACCTGAAAATGGGTTGAGCTACTGCTATGAAGAGACAGGGTAGCTGGTACAGCCCTATTACTGCTTGCCTCCTCAGCTTCCCCATGTATTTTACACTACTGTAGAGTGTATTTTAGTATAGTTTCCAGCACTGTTTCAAGGATGGAGTTGAAAAAGTGTTGAGCAATATTGCTATAAACAAGCCTTTAACTCAATATCATTGTTTGACAGATTTGAGTTCTTTATCTTGTTTGTTTATCACACATGCACACACAAACATACACACACGTACATACGTACACTTACACAGCCTCTGTAGTTTAAAGCTGTGGTACTATCTTTGTCCTTGCATCCTTTCCTCTAATGTTTATGACCCATTTTCAAAGGCATGCACTGGTATCTGGTGATCTGTGTCTTTTCAAGTCTGCATAGACACAGGCAATCTTGCTGTCTGGGTAATGCTTCCAATGGACAGCCTTCCAACAGACTCGCTTTCCTCTTCCATCCTTTGCCCCCTTCCCGTGGATAAAAATGACTGATGAAGCCCATTACTTATCTATCAGATAATAGATCTGCTTTGACACAGACTCCTTATAACGCTTGCTCTTAGCTAAATTTGTTCTGGACATCAAGGAGGCACTGGGCTAAAACATTGCTTTTGTTGGGGGGGTTAATTTAGCAGTTAAATTCTTTTTCTCTATTGGCTTCTTTTGTGGAAAATTGGTCCACTACATACAACAGAATTTAACTGATCCATACTTCTGTAATAAAAAAAACCCCTCAGTGTTACAGTAAAAAAATCCTCCTCATAATGCTGACAGCATCGTGTCCTGTAGACAAGATGAAGATGCATATAGCAAAATCCTGACACCCAAACTGGGAAAAGATGGCAACATAAAAAGGCATTAAGTTACTTTTTTTAGTTCTGGAGCATTGCCGGTGATTATGAGAGACAAGCAATTGTGTTTTTTAAGTTTGACCACATTTCAAAGCACTGTGCACTACTGCACCAAGTACAGAACAGTTCAAGCCCTGAAAAACTGCAGACAAACTGCAAGAGGCTCAATTAATTTCTGTGTTTGGGGCCATGCTTCTGCCCTGCCCCAGCAGTGCCTGGGATCCTCTGGCACATTGTGTTTTCCATACACATCAAACCCTTGTGAGTTCATTCAAACCCAGAGAAACTCAGATTTGCTGGTCAGGTCATGGTGCATTTTTGATGACTGGAAAGATCCTCCCAGATTAAATTCCAGAACTCCAAACCCAGGCCAACATTTCTAACACAAGGAATTCCTAAACCCTGTAAGCCATAACATCTGGAGCTATAGCAGTCACTGCAGGGCCTACTTATCAGACAAACAGCCTCTCACAGCCTGATGAAAAGCTCCCATCCACTTTGTCCATCCCATGAGAACACAGAGCAGAGCAGCTTGAGGGGGCAGTGAAGGCCATACCCCAGCAGTGCCTCCCATCAGTGTCTGCATAGGGGGAACCTGCCTGGGCAATGGGTGCATGCCTGCTGCTCCCAGCAGGAAAGTGTGCCTGCAGCTCTGCTGGATGCCTGGCTCTTCTCCAGCCTTGTGGGGGCATCTGTTTTGCATTCTTTTTTCCTACAGAGGGATATGCCTTCTCCTTGGGGGCTGTGAGGAACAGCAAGAAAGAGAGTTGCTGAAGCTGCTGGGTATACATCCTTGTGGGGGAGGTACAGGTTACTACGGTTTCCAATTTGGCAGAGCTCCCAGAAATAGCTCTTGCAGAAATATATATCCCTGAAATGACCTAAAAATAACCCAGTGACAACCTGAAGTGTATATAAAGTTGGAAGATAAAGATGCAGAAGGTTTAAAACACACTACTCGCCCTGTGTCTGAGTGCCAGGGAGCACCTTCATAGTGGTGTAATTCCAGCCCATATTGTACCTCACTCCTCCACACCACAGCTCCCTGCGCCTGGTTTGGAGGACTTGCCTTGAAAGCTGCAGAAGGACTGATGCTGCCTTGGCTGAATCAGGAGACACCCATTCCTCTGGAGAACATTTTACTTGTGCATAGGAAATGAGACCCTCGTGAGCTGTAAGTTCTTGTGGGAACAAAGGACCACTGCTCTTCCCAAATGTTATAAAGCACTGAAAGTGAAAAAACCCCAACAAAACAGCTCCTCTCATATGCCATTAGTTTTAATAATACCTGCTCTACAGAAATAGAGTTAAATTATCTTCAGCAGGTTTATCTTCATTTTAATAGCAGTCTTAAAGTCACCAGAGTCCTTCACAATCCCATATCCAAAAGAATATATGAATATATTGAGAAATTTGCATGAAATGGTCAATATGGCAAACTTATTTCACATCTCCAGACAAAGACAAATGAAAATCACGAATCTCTGCAACATCCGTCCTGAAAAAAAAAAAAAAAAAAAGAGAAAGAAAAGCATCTTATTGAATAAATTACACTTGAAGAGGCAGCAGTGTTTCTTTAATGGTCAAAGATTGATTCTCAGGACCAGAAGCCTGAACCAGCAAACAAAGTACCTGCTTCTGTCTGCCCCATCCTGAGAGCTCTTCACAGCAGAGATGAGTAAATAATTCACAGTAGATAATTTACCTGCACAAAAGCTTTCTTTTTTCCACTTACCAAATGTCAGTATCTTGATTGTGGCTTCGTCTAATTTATTTGTAATTCAAATTTACTAGTCCAATTTATTATCTTTCTTCTTTCCTAACAGGTCAGATAGACTGTGAAGGGTCTGCTACAAGTATTTCAACCTGCCTGTTCAAAAGAGAGCTGAGTTCATCATGAGTAGTATCAGACAGCTTTGTGTTTTTTTCCCCTCTGTCCACAGGAATGCAGATTTTGTGATCTGAGGAAGAGCTTTGGGTTGATAATAAAAATTTTATTCTGCTGGATAAAACCCGAGGGTTTTTTCTCAAATCTTCGGCCTTAGAAAAATGGTGGTACTGCAGTCTCTGCTGTCTCTGTGCAGAGCTGAAATGAAATCTTTTTATTACATTCACTTGAAAAAATGGCACCTGCTACTTCAGGTACAGTCAAAACCTCATTTGCTTGCCCGTGTGCCTAGGCTCTAGAAGAATTTCCCAATGAACTTGAATCCCCATTGTGTTAAGCAGTGTCTCTTTTAAATGTAGTAATTGCAGAACATAGATTGAAGAGAAATGGTCACAGCAGTGGTGGATGAAGAATTTTTGTCCCTCATTAGGTTTAAGCTCGAGGCTCTGTAAAGCTTTGTCATCTCAGCCCAGCACTTCTGCTATATGGCAGTATTCGAGCGTGCAAACTTCAAATGGGCTTTTCATGGGCGTTCATGCAGACCAGGCTCCATCGCTCTAACATCTGCAGAAAGCAAACAGCGCAAGGCTGGGGAGCCTGGGCAAAGGGAAGCCATTTTCAAACCACCAGCAACACTGGCCTACTTAATGCAATCCCTGTCTTGGCCCCTGGATGTGAAAGATTATTAAAAAAAACCAACAAACCAAAGCCAGAAACAAATTGCCGTCATCCAGCCAGATGTTAATGAGAGACTAGCTTTTAATGCATGTTTGCTGCTATTCACACTGCTGTGTACCACCACTGTTTCCTTCAACTTACATAATCAGATATAATCAGTGAACATGTTCATGCAAATCTGAGCAGAGGAGGGGTTTGTAGACCAGGACTTCTCAGTTAGATTGAACTTGATCTAGAAAGCTGCATAACCTTTTTCAGAAATTACCACCTCAGACAGCATTTATGTAATTTTAAATTTAATTTCTTTAATTATTTTACTGTAAAACCCAATAAAAATTAGACAAAACTTGGACAGTTTGGTTATTGTTTGCTAGTGTGGATTCATGAGGCTTGATGTAGATGTGGTTTGGGGTTTTTTTTAAATCTTAGTGGTCCATAGCCATTTTCCCTTGCCTGAGGGCTCTGGCCCATGGGTTGACAAATAAATTTCTGGAGGGTCAAACACATCCAAGTGTGGATAGGCAGAGTTAAAGGCTGCATGTGGCAACAGAATCTGCTCCAGTTTTGTCCAAACTCTCAAATGAAGTGCCCACTCTGTCAGGGTGACCGTGCTCACCACTCCAGTGCAGCCTCTGAAACCCACAGGAATGATTTTCTCTTCTTTTGCTCCTTATTTTCACAGGCCTTTGCACTTCTCAGCCCTGATCTTATGTGAGAGGAAAGCACCGAAGTAATGCAAGAGGGCTGCACTGCTGCAAGGCCGAGCAGAATCCCAGGAGAATCCCTTTTCTCAGCACCCCAAGCCTGCCTGGTGCAATGGTATCCCAGAGGGAGCATCCCCCCTACCTCAGTCCTGCCAGCCTCTGGGGCAGCACAGCCTCAGCTGCATTGCACCAAGCACAAGGACATGAAATATCCACATGCCCACGCACCAGATCCAGCAGGCCACTGGGTCTCAGTTGTGATCCCTGAGACCTCAGCAAGAAGAGTCCTCTGTGAGTCATTTCTTCCCGATGTAAAGTGGAGCAGGCTGCCTCTGGCTGGCTGACTGACGGCTGAGAGGCTTTTAATGAGCATCTCTCCTCCCTGGCAGCACTTGCTGAACGAGATCTCAGCTGGGAGAGAGCTACAGTATTGAGCTGAATTACCCTGAATTATTCCTTGCACTTCTAAAAAGGTATAACTGCTATTTAGAAAGCTTCATAAACCAACAATGCATCCAGCATATAAAAGACAGAGGAAAAAAATCACTGCAAGAACCTCTATTTTAAATAAATTTCATTTATCCCAACTGACCCTTTTCTGAACCACTAATAGAACAAACCTTCATGATAAAAGCTGAGGAGGGATGAAAAGAAACTGAGGCCTTGTGGATAATTCAGGAATGATAGCCATACATGGGGAATGGTAGTACTAAAAAATGCATGAGAAGCATTTTGTTAAAAAAAAAGGACTGTGGAATGCTAGCTTGCTCGGAAGAATCAAGATCAATAAATACAAAGATGCAAAACTGCAAAGAGCCTGAAACTGAGAACAGAAAGCTCTCAAAAACCTGACTGAATTGGAAAAGAAGAGGCATTGGAATTTTTCAGGGAGGGGCAAACAAGCTGTAGGGACATACCTGAAAAAGATGCCGTGTTTGACACATGGCTGAGGTCAGAGCACAGAAGGAGGCTGTAACCACCATCACAAGTGAAGATTTTTGCCCTGGAAGAGAAAGAAAAAAAGTTAGGTCTGGAAAAGCCAAAGCTGGAAGGAGTGCCACATCCATTTCCTCTTCCTAGTGCTGCCTGGCCTTGAGCTGCCACAGAGGGGAATGGTGACTGGAAGTCAGCGTGACAGCTGTGGGGAATGAAGATGTACCAGCGAAACACAGCCTGCCAGAGATGAGTGTGACATGGGTTTTGTGCGACTGTCATACTCAGACTGGTGTCCAGAAGCTGGAGATTATTGTAACAATGACATGGCAGCAGGTTGAATTTCCTCAATGGCAAAGGCAAGCGGGAGAGACCAGGGATGAGTGTCAGCTGGAGCAGGCAGCAATGCCCACTGCTATAAGAAATGCCAGCCTTCACCCTGGTCCTTGCTTTACTTTTTAACCACAAAAAATACATCGCTTATGACACACAGGGTGACCAAATAAATGCAGAAGCTACACTTTAAATTCAAAGAAGATGGGGATTTTTTTTCATTAAGAAAACCATTTAATTTGCAGCTACGTCTATAAAGCAAGATTGAGGATGTTATTAGACATCAGACACTGCCCGTCTGGTGAAGTGTTTCCTGAGCCTGTAGGTATTCTTCGAGGAAAGTGAACTGGGTAATTGCCTTTCTCAGGGCATCAAACACAGCGATGGGGTGGGGGGCAGAGATAGTAATGAAAAAGTAGTGCTGCACTGCCTGCCTGATGATATAGCAGTGTGTGTGTGTCTGCTTCTGTGCACACTTTCAACTAGCCTGGAAATCAAGTCACTGCTGCAGAATCTCTCACCGTTTTAAAGGACTTCTCTGTTGTGTGTTTTAGTGGCAGATTTATAAAGGAGCTGGGTAACAGTGAAGTGTTCTCAACTCTGATGATGCTTCCCAGGCTTGGCAGGCAAAAAATCCCCTAGCAGGAGGTAGCCAAGAGCCCAGGGGAGCCCTTGGCATGCCTCTTTGCCATCCGCCTGGCAGCCACCAGCACAGGACACACAGTTAGGGTCCAAGTCATCCCAGCTGACGCCCAGCTGTCAAACCCTGGTGGAAACCCTTGAGGCAGAGGTTGATGGTCTCAGCTGGGAAGAAACAACACATTAAAACCACCCTCACTCATGCAGGCTCCAGAGTCACACTGATTGCTCCAGGACTAAGCTGGGGAGAAGTGGGGACTTTGCACTCTTCATGATGCCCATGCAGTAAAGTAAGATGCTCATTTGAATCCATGGGTTTGGCAATTTCTTGTGGCAAGGGCCAGAGTGCCTGGCTTGGGAAAATGGGAGGAAATACAGACAGAATTTTCCAGTGCTGGACAAATGCTGTCACCTCTACCCATCACTTTCTCTTCCTGAAGGATCCCCTTGGTGGTCCCAAAGGTGTTACAGTGTTCTTAAAACCTTTCCAATATAATTGAACCTGGTCAGCATATGGTGAAGCCAAAGCACAAGCTCACAAACACAGGACTGACTCTTACTTGTTGGGCATATCTTCCTTCCCCACAGAGATGTGACTAGGAAGAAGGAAAAGCCCTTATAAAGCCACTGAAACTGGCTAAAATTTGAACTGCCTGAAAAGCAGAATTTTTTGGGATAAATTAACACATTTAATTTTTTTGTTTCACTTTAATTCAGAAGGAGAACCAAATCTTCCTCTTACATTTCTTTGAATTAGAGAAAGGAAATTCCATATGTAATTGTTTTGCTTTCTTCAAGCTGCTGGTACCTTATGTACTGATAACTTTTCTGTTTGATGTTACAATAGCAAAAGGGAAGGCTGGGTCTTTATTTTTTTATTAAATGAAAATGAATGAATTCTTTGTTCCTCTCATTTTGACATGCTCTGTGGAGAATGTATGCTCAGCAAATCTAAAAACTTTCAGGACAACCTGTCACAGCCTCTAGGAATAGCCTAAATAAGTGTTAACCAAAGCATGAAATATGAAACACAAAAACACAAGACAGAATGAAGTGAAATTCTGCTCTGATTTCAAATCACGCATAAACAGATTTCTTTGCTGTAAGCAGAGTGGCTGATTTTTTCCCTGTTTCCCTTGTTTTGCTTGTGTTTTCTTTTACAGGGGAGAAAAAGAAGTGGTATCTTAAAATAGTTGACCTCCTCCAAATGAAATATTTTCTGTTATTCTAGCTGGATATGATAAATGAACAGAGACAATGCTTCAGAAATGTGGTATGTTTTTAATGTTTACTTTCCTCTGCCCTTTCTACCAATAATGTTGTCTGGTCAGAAGACATTAATAGCCCTCCATAGACAGCTTTAAAGACGAGGGTCTAAAAGTCAACAGTTGAGCTCAGGATGAGTTTCCAATAAATATCATCCAGCCCTTAAGAAAAACCTTGGTGAAGTACAACACTTATAGTGCCTTTTTAAAAAGGAGATAGTCCTTGGCAGTGATATAGATATCTTCCATGGACATTTGCACATTGTGCATATTTTTCAAATTTCCTACAATGAGGATATTTTGAGAATTAAAAGAGCCTTGCTGAGTTGTTAGTAAGTGAAGTTCTTGCCAGCTGCTACTTTACAGGTTTCTGTAAATCCCACACCTCCCAATATATTTCAGTCCCTGTTAGATCCTGCCTGCAAGCAGTTGTGTGACACTGATGTCTTGCAGGAGAAAAGTTTCCAGAAAGCAAACAATGCTGTTTTTGTAGCAAGTGCAGTTACTTCTGCAGCTCACACATTATTTTCAGGTTTTAAGTCAGCCTTGCTCAAGAGACTAGTGTCTCCTGAGGGGTTTCCTTCCACTGCCCTGAAACAGTCAGTGTTGCAGACAGCCAGGACTGGAGACAGGGCTGAGTGGACTCCTGGCCAGTTCACATTTCCTTTATTTTTGGAGTGCACATAAATATCACCCCAATGCAGGTTTCCTGTGTTTTCCCCCTGCTTTACAGGGCCCTGCAGTCTTTTGCTGGTCAACCAGCTGTCAGTGCACACAGAGTATGGCTGAGATTCGTAAATTCAAGTCATGCTTGTATGAATTCAAGCAGCTTACAGTGTTATGGAAAGCGGAGATGCCTTTCACTCTCCTTCCTGCATTCCCCTTACAAACATGCCAAAAATCCCATTGCTTTCGGTGACAGACCTCACTGCAACATAGCTGCACCTGAAAAAAGAAGTATCACAGATGCACACTCTGCCTTGCAGCTTCAGCTGGGAGAAATGAGAGGCACAAGCTCTGGAAATAAATCTGCCCCTCGCTCAGCACCAGATAACTGACAAGTGTTCGCCCATCTGCCGTAAGCAGTCAAACTGTGAGTTCACTGATGTGATGTTACGGCAGCGTAATCGACTGAGGCTTTTTGGGCCATGGCCCATGCCTGCGTGCTGCTCTCCCGCAGCAGCGTTTGGGGGCAAGGGCTGAGGGGCAGAGGGGCTCCTTGAGACCAGGCTGATGGAGCTGGGCAGCAGTGCTGTGAACGGATGGCTGGAGCAGAGGCACTGCCTGACCACGTTAGTGCTTTCTGCCAGCAGCAATGATGGAGAAAGCTCTTGCAGCTGTCCCTCAAATCCCTCTGCCACATAGTCAAAACCCTTTCTGCTTCACAGCTCATCTGAACTCACTTGTATCAGCTACCAGCCCTGGCACTGAACTTCTGCCTTAGGATTTGGGTATCAGTTCCTTTTGTCATCACTTTCCCCCAGTGTCCTTAAATGGGCACGAGATGAAGGTGATGGGAACGCATTCCCTGCAGCATCCACAGCATCCAGGTAGTGTGACCTATACACTGACAGAGCCCACAGCCGTGGCTGTGAACATCCCCTCCCTTGGGTCAGCTGGTGATGACACCCTCAAAGGAAGTCACATTGCTCTATGAAGTTCCCCAAAAGTTTTGCTGCTGATGGAGGGGCTGAGCAAGGGAATTCTCTTGTGTCCCACACTGGTATCATTCAGCATCACCACCACTGCATTTACCAGACTGGGGCAGCCCAGACAAAGCCTGGCTGAGGGTCCCAGGGCCAGATTGCTATCTCAGGGGTGAAGCAACACTAGGATCAGGAGATGAAAACAATGCCACATCTATCACAAACAAGGACACTGAAGAAAGTGGAGGGAAGATTACACACAAGTTGTAGCTCATTAAAGGAAAACACGTGAAGATATTTTTCTGTTGCTGTTACTTATTAAAGAGTTAGTTAACACAGCTTTTTATGGTAATTACAGCAATGTAAAGAGAGACCTAGCAAAGATTACAGCACTTTAGTACACCATCATCATACCTTAAGTGAAACATATTTAGGACTCAAACAAGGCATCTCCCACATACCTGGCCAGGGGATAAAAAGACCAGAAGATCCCTGCATAAGCTGCTCAGGCTGTTCCAACATCCCCAGGCAGGCAGAAAAGCTGTCAGTGTTGGCTCAGTGAGAGGCAGAGGATTGGCCAGAGAAGGCTGGGATGTGGTGCTGGCACTGCGTGGTGGCCACAGGTGAGCTAGAGTGGCAGGCAAGATGGAACAGATATGGACTCTGGGGAATGTGGGCCCCAGGCAGATGATCTTGCAATGGGCAAGCAGTTCAAAGTTCTCTCCTTCATCACCTCCATCACTCTGCCTGATGCAGGGATCATGCACTGAGAAAGAGACTGAGGTCCCACGTTTGCCATGTGATCTGGCATCTCTGATAAATCCCCCTCTTACACCTTCAGCTTCCAACAGCTGGGAGGAATTCGACCATTGAATTTAGTGACCCTGGTGGGATTTGCCATTCCTTAATTTATCCAATCAATTTCTGATATAGAATTTATGTTCTCACCTCTGGAGGTGGTGTCACCTCAGTCTATGCACTCCTCTGCACACAGATTTATGACAGCTTCTAGTTCAAAACTCTCCTGTAATTCTTTACACTCTAAGTGCTAACTACTTGGTCCTGCTTGGTTTTGGTGGAGCCTATCTTTCCTGGGTAGGCTGCTGCAAGAGTTTCCCAAATTCTTAAAAACCCCAAACTCCTCTCTCAGCTCCTCACAGCTATCAGCATTTCTACATGGCCCTGTTCAGGGAGCATCTCAGAGAACATCACCATGAAATCTGCAGCCTGTTTATTTACTGTCATCCACTGATCTTCCCTCACATTGTCAAATCTGTTATCTAGATGCTTCATGAGGTCTCCCACCCTCACCACCATCATGTGCATGGCAGTGGAACCCTCACAGCTATCCCAAATCTGGTTTGGCCAGCTTGGGCTCAGGAGTTAGCTTGTTTCTGGGGTAAATGAACCGATTACAGTGCATATAACTTCCACAAGGTCATGGGGACCAGTGATGCTCAGTGTGGTACTCCCAAACCTATTCCTCAACTGGATTTTCACCTGTATATTGCTTCACTAACAGCTGTTTTGCCTTTTTTTTAATTATTTCTTTATTTAGTTTTCTGAGAAGCCAGAGCTGGAGAAGCCTGCAGCCATATCCTCTCCCACAGCTAAACTACTGCTGCAGCCAAATTCTCCTCACTTGGACTGGCTCCCACAGTCCCAGGGGCACCCACTTCAGCACAAACTGTAAATGAGTCGGTGCAGACCATGTTTTCTCGTGAAGGAATACCATGCAGATTTGGATTCACACAACCTGATTCCAGTCTCCTAAAGGGAAGCACGGCATCAAACAAAGCATCACTTGGGTTGGGTTGTCAGCTGTGGTTTAAATTATGTGAGAAGCCAGGCCAGCCAAGAGCATCCATTTCACCCCCTTAGCAAATATCCAGATGGTACTTGCTGAGCTGAGAGTGAAGTGTCCTTTCTTACCTCACAGTCGATATGTGGAGCTCTTACTGGTGGTTGCACTGGCTGTAAAGGCAGCACTAGGGAAGCTTGGAAAATTACACGAATATATTTTCCTTTTAAAATTCAATTTAAGAATTTAGAAAGGGAACTTGGTGACATTTTTAGGGGCAATGACACACAGGGCAAACAAAGGCATGCAAGAGCATGATGATCTGAGTTCCTGTGGTCAACACAGGCATTGACTGGCTGCACAAAGCTACTCTCTTCAGGTCTCATTAAAACCTGGGGACAGTGTAGTTTACAAATGTAGAACAAGTGGTTCAGCCACAATTCACCTACTTAAGACTCTCTGCTGAGCACATCCTTACTCCCATTCAGCAGAAGCTACTGCACGCCACCCTGAAAAGCCACTGTGAATGCACTCCAGACCAGCCCCTCTCTGGATGCTGGAGGCTTTCCCACCTGCAGTAACATGAACAGGCAGTACTGCTGAGCAGAAAATACAGACACTTGTGAACTCTTGTGCAGAAGTAGATGAGTACGGTGTTCTGTCCAGGTGACAGATGTGACTGACCCTCAGGGAGTGTTTAAAGCTCTGGCAGCAGCTGGGCCTCTGCGGCAACGCCAGCCCCCGTAAACCAGCACCCAATGCAGACAGAATCTCCATCCTGCACTCTGGGACAGAGACACCGCTGGGGCTGAGGCTGCTGACATTTGATCCACGTCATCTCAGGTATGTGGTGATCATCTGAGCGCTTTCACTGCCTGCAGACCTCACTTACACCAGCAGGATGGGGAGCCAAAGCCAGCTTAGGTTTCTGCTTCCGAAGCCACATGCAGATGCACTGACCCACCACAGCCAAGTCTGGTCTGGAAAACTGCTCTTCATTACGGAGACAATTAAATCCCTCATGTGCAGCCCTGACATTAAAACATATTTCAATTTAAAAGCAATATTTAGTAATACAGTTGGGGTTTTTTACCAGTTTATTTGGATGCCAGAATCGAGCAGAAACCTCAGGACTGGCTGATTCATGCCTGTTTCATTTTTCCTTTCAATCCATTTTCTCTGAAAAGGAGACATAAGCAGTGAAGCCAATATAGTTTTATTGGATCCAGTGCACTGCCACTAAAGCAAATATATGTACGCTCAGGCCACTACACTTTTATTAAAACAAATAGAATTTAATTCAAACCAGCATTCAATAGCTACAGATTTTGGTGGGTGGTTGTTTTTTTTTTTTGAGAGATGAAATTAAATCCTACCAATACTTTTGCTCAATATGTTTTCACAATCAGATTCATTTGACCTAGGCAATATATATTTATCATAGGTAACACATTTTTATTAAAAAGAAATTTACAGAAACTAGGTTTCTTTTGAGTGTATAGACAGAAATCCCAACCCATTGTAAGAATAGACCAGGAGGACAGGTGGAAGAGTCTTTATTATCTTTTATGCTGGTAAAAGGCACTTCTACTTAAGGGGTTCTTTTGACTACTACTTGGGGTGACAGATTTCTTCTTAAAAATGAGGCTTTTAGAAGTCAGTATCTTGCTAGGTAAAATATACTTTGTACAGATCAGGAGTGAAGAAAAAAAAATATAGCGCTCAATACTAACAAATGCATTAATCAAAGGATTACAGTAAATTCAAACAAGAGCAAGGGAACTAGGTCTTGAATCAAGGTGTATCTGCATAAGATGATATTTAGAAGAAGCAGCCTGTGATACTAATAATCTGAAAAAAAACCAGGAAAAGCTCAATGCTTTGTAATGAAATAGAGTTGTCATTTACAGTATTGATGTTCATTTTATTCCATTTCCACACCTCTGTTTGTAAATGAGATTTTTACAGATGCCAAAAGGAAGTAAATTTCCTTTTGTCACTAAGCGTTTCTGCAAATCAAGCCTAGGTCTCTGTGTGTGTCTAACCGAAGCCACGGCTTTGTAAAAACCTTATTTTGCACTTCCAAAACCTTTCCAGTTATTTATTCATTGTGATCTATCCTTTGATCTGAGCAGTCATTGTCTTCTGTATTCTGTCTGCCTCAGTTTATCAGAGAACAATGCAGAACTTAGGAAAGGTGCATGTCAAACTATTCACCTTTTTTCTTGACAATATTTTGTAAAAGAGGGACTGATCCTGCTCTGTAAGCCAAGCTGTTTCCTCCTCCTCAAAGGAAAATGCCTGGGAAGGTTGTTGAGGTGAGTCTGAGTGACGGTGGAGCGTGCATTTCTGTCCAAGTCAGGAGAACGTGTGCACTTAGTTCCCATGGGTTTATTAGAATTTCTTTTCCTCTGTTGTGAGTAAAGTTTGGGAAGAAAAAAGAAAAATTATTTCATAATCTTGTATGAAAATCAGCTGTAGCAGATTGTAATGGCCTCGTCTGAGTTCATAGTGGTAAGAGAAATGAGGGTACAGCACTGCAGCTGCCAGAGTGGTGCGCTGGCTGCATTCAGACCTGCTGCAGCTGGAAACAGGCACATCCATGACCACTGAAGCACAATTTTGGTTGCTGCTTGAGTGCCCCCAAGGCTAATGTCTGGTGTATGAACATCTTGGTGGGGTGTCAGAAGGAGTGCATATAAATACATGGTGGCACAGGGAGGTTTAGTGAGGGGGGTGTCCCCTGCTTTTTCTCCCTGTATCCTAAAAAGTATTTTCTAGTGTTGACCTTCCCTCTTGAATCAAGGGCTCTCTCTGAGTGTCAATCAGGAAAGCATCATTAGATAGCAGTGGTGGGGGAGCACTATCCCATCCATATGGGCTGAACAGCTGCCTTTGCAGACTTCCCAGCCAGGGGAGCAAAGGATTAAGTTCAAGACCCATATCCAGACATACTCCCCCACATTGTGCTGAGTGGCAGCACGGTGCAGGTGACAAAATACTTCCTCTATTTCCAATTCACTTTGTCAGAGACCAGCTACTTCTCCTTTGCCTCGTTGCCTGTGACAGCATTTCCAGTCAACAGCTCAGCAGCTGCGTCTGCCTGTCAGGCTTCTCCTCCCTGCCAGCCTGGTGCAGAGAGAAGAAAAAAACCCGACCCTACTCCGAACAATTTTAATTAATACTGACATTTATCAAGCTGCAGAGGAAGCAACTGCTGCTTGTTGCTTGGGTTTATGTGAAAATAGTAGAAATAAATGGAACTGTCATAAAGTTGTAGAGCATCCTGTCTTCATTACATCTAGTGCCTGGGAGAAACGAGTTGTGAGCAGCAAGAGATACAGGAGCTCATGGGGCAGCTGATGGACGGCCCAAGCACTGAGGGTTCCTCTGAAAAGCAGGTTTTTCCTAAAGCACGCTGCCTTCTGCACATGCAGACACGTTGATCTCCCTGGGATATTGGAGACAAGCTCTGCACAGTAAATACCACCCATGGCCCTGCTGTGTCATGTGCTTTTCCAGAGGTGGCAGACCCTGTCCCTCAAGTGATTTTGGCATGCTGTGCTACAGATATCCTGACTGACTCAAAGTCCATGTGTGAGTCCTCCCACTTACTGTTCATTGCCTGCCTCACACCTGCCACAGGACTGCAGGTCTGTGACCTGGAGGCACCTTGGGCAGGTCTAGTACAGGCTCACCATGGTGGAAAGGCCAAGTAGCTGCACTATATTGATGCAAAATGCAAATGGTACACACTTTTCATTGCATGCAAAGCTTGTATAAGGTCTCTGCATCTCTCCAAGCCATCTTGCCCATTTGCTGATAATTTACAGGCCTTTTAAATGTTGTTGTAAAAGCTGTAGTATTTATCACAGCTTTCTACCAGGAAAGCCTTTGGATGTTTCTACCTGCTCATTGACAGCTTTTCCTTAAACTCCTCTGTAGCACTTATTTCCTAGCAAAAATGTAAACCATGAAAGAGAATAATTTCTTGTATCCTGACTCCTGGAGGTAGAAGAGGATTACTCTTTCTCCACAGATGTGTTCCTGCATCCCAGGTATCCTTTACTTTAGCCTAAAAGCAACAACAAAGAAATAAGGAAATAAATGGAAAGGCTCTGTATGATGGGTCAGAAGTGTATGTGATTTCCTTTGCAAGAGCTGATATCTGACCTGATATGCAATGCTAACTGGTCCATTATATTCTTATAATACACCCTATTAAAAAAAAAAATCTCAAACCCAGTATCCTGTGAACTTGTTAAAAATAGATGTTCTAAGCAAGGGATGTGTAGGTCAGGAGAAGCTTTCCTCTGGGAAATGTAAATCCTCCTGTGGCCCCAGAAAAGTCCAGCGGAGTCCTCTTGGGGCAGGGAATGCTGGTGTTGGTTTGTTGTTCTTCTGAGAACTTGCAGCTATGGATTCACACCAAGTACTCTTCTGAATGCCATTTTTGCCTTCAATTCCTCAAAGAGCCCTATCTTCCAGGAAGGAAGCCACGTAAGCCACATCAGCACTTCCCCAAGCTCTGAAATGAGGCCAAAAGCAAAGAAAATCTCAACTCTCCTAGACCCATATTCACGTTTTTAACCTCACAGACACACTGTGTGAGAGGACTGATGAATTTCTGTAAAATGTTCAGTAATTACAGAATCGGATGCTGATGGCCAATAGCTATAGACTCTCAAAGCAATGGGCACCTCCCACTGTACAGCCCCTCCTTGTATCCTTGGAAACAGTCACATATGGTGCAAGACTCCAGATTCTGTTGCAGTACACAACAAGCCAGGATATCTTTTGTAACTCTTGGTTTTTAATTCAATTGTTTAATATCATACAATAATGCAGTCATCCTTTCATGTGGGCCCTCTGATTCTGAAAGCGCACTGTGAATGATAAATGATTCCTCCAAATACTGGTAAAGTGAAATCCACCTCTTTTTGTCTCTTTTAGCTCTAGCCAGCAGCAACTGTTGGCTACTGATAGCTACAGACAGCACATTTCCCTTTCAGGAAGCAAATATTGTTTTATTTTGTAGAAAAAAATATCGCCAGTAATGTCAGCTATAAAGTACAGTAACTGGTCTTCAGCAATACATTGAATTATACACACCTAACTGTATTGGAGACTATAAATTCATCAGATGGTGCAGGCCAGGGGGCTTGAGGAGGGGAAGGGATTTGTCTCTTGTCCCCCTCCGGGGAGAACTGTCACCCCACTGCTGAGATATTGCTTGAGCGGTGACTCTCCGGGGGCAGAGAAGGCAGAACTTGCTGAGTCTGTTTGCGATGTGCTTATCTATTATTGACATTCAGATCCTGCAATAACTCAGGGAATAAAAATAGAAAATGTGCCCACTCAAAACATCTTTGGATCCTGAAATGACAAATTTCTACTGCAGGGAAGAGACTGATTTGGTTCCTGTGCCAGTCCAGTTCCCATGGGAAAATACCTTGCCATATTCTGTGGTAAGGTTTCAGAAATGCACATGATTGTGGGGATGTGTCTGAAAACATAAAAGAAAGTCACAAACAGTGATAATGTCACTGACATGGCATTAAAGCCCACTTGCAGCTGTTCAGCAGAGTTACATCATGCACAGTGATAAAGATTATATTTTTTATGTTTCCTAGTATTTAGTATTTATTTTTCTCTGTTTTTAGAAACTTGGTTCTATTACTTTTCTTCCCCTGACATTCTCCTCTGACCTTTTCTTTCAGCTTTTTTAAGTACCATAAGGTGCCCTTTTAACAGCCTTTGAGCAATATTTCATAAAGCAAATTCAGAGTTAAATCTCTTTTTAAACTATGTTTTAACAGAGAAAATATAAAATTAATATGGAATGAAAAAAAATTGTATTTTCTGGGCAAAAGAAGCAGGTTAAGTTGTTGGAGTTTTTTATATATATTTTACATACATACATTAACTGATCTGTTCTTTCCATTATGGCTTGCATTGTAATTCCTAATCCGTGTCAATTTTGAGCACCTAATTGCCAGTTAAAACAAAATATAGCCTCTTTAAGATGAGAACTATCCTTGCCTTTGCTAATGAACATCTTCGCTTGGTATAACTAACTTTCTACAGTACTTTTTGCTGTGTCTACTGCCATTTTATCTTCCTGTACTTCTCTCATCAAGGGACTTTTATTTTTAATAGTTGTGTCAAGAACAACAAAACCTCAATGAAATGATGAGACTGTTCCATCTCATTGTGCCTTTTCAGGAGTGTTAAGATGCCAAAATATGAATCACATCACCACACAATTTATGTAACAGGGAGTTCTTCAGTCACTAATTTCTGTCAGGACCACCTGTCTAATTCAGTGATTTTAGGTCAACACTGAGATCAAGGGCTTATTGTTTTTAATAAGCCATTTTTATTATGAACCTCTGCATCATGCTTATTATTTTTAGTCATAGAGTTTTCATTAGAGATCTGTGTCTGAGATCCATACATGACTCATTACATGACAATAGATACAATATACTTATTATAAATCATTCAGATTTGGGGACAAATTTGACCTGATGTAGTACAGTGTTAGTTCCTGAAATGATAATGTTGGGTTTATAGCCCCTGCATCTATATGGTGACTGGAGGTATAAGCTAACACAGGGAGGAAGGCACAGAAAACCCCTAATTTCAGCCCGTGCTTCTCCACCTTAATGCAAACAATCAATCATTACAGAAGGAAGCACAATACCGATCCTTTCCCCACTGAGGTCAAGTAGTGACTTCGAAGTGAGGGAACTGGGTTCACTGATAAAAATGATAGACAATTAGTGTGTGCTGTGTTTAATTGGAATGAATGAACTTGATTATTTGGTTTCCAATAAAGCAAAATAAATGGTACATAAATCCATTAATAATGAAGAATCTTTGGTTGTTTCTTTGTTGTTATTTTTGATGCTCAGAAGTGGGTCACTCTGTATGTGCATAAACAAAGAAGATAAATGGCTAGAAGAGGAATGAATTTTCCATAACTTGATTAAAGGATATGTCTGGCTCCTCAGAGAATGTTATAGTGCTTAATGATTTTGTTGTTGCTGTTCTTAATGTGTCTAATGTTTGCTGTTTAAGAAAATCAAGAATAATGTTAAAAGGTTGCTCCAGAAGGGAGCTGTCAGCCAGGAGGAGGAGAAAGCCTTGTTTAACAACAAATTCTCCACTGGCCAACTGCAGAGGGAGAGAAGACCCCTCCTACCCTCAACCCCAAGGGTGAAACTGGATCTAAAATGAGGAGCCAGTAAATTGTGTGGTGTGATCCCCCAAGCCCCATGTCCCCTGACTGCAGCTCAGCTGGAGCATGCATGGTGCAGCAGTGTGCACACAAGCTCCAGGTACGTGCCCCCTGGCAAAAGCACTGTGTGTGCCCTGGGACCTGGGGTCAGGGAAGAAATCCCAGCAGCCTCAGCTTAGACATTCTGCTGTAGACCCAAGATCTTTCAGCATCCTCCTCCCCAGAACTGAGTGTCATTGGTGCTGAGAGCCAGAGCACCCCTGTGCTGGGCAGGACCAGACCTCACACACATGGTCTGACCTTGAGTGCCCTTGTATCCCATGCCTAGGAGACCAGACCAAAGACCTCTTTGCTCCCTGCCTCCCTGCAACTCATATATGACAAGAAATGTGTCTCATGGGAGGTCCTAGATGTGGAGCTGGCATGCAGCCATGATGGGCTGCAGCACTCCCCAATCCTGGAAATGCTTGCAGGGAACAGACCAAGAATGGCCTGCTCTTGGCCTAAAATGCCTTTTCTTTATGTCCTGATACAAATTCAGATGTGGATGTGAGGATATCCCTGGATCCCACTGATTAGATACAGGCTCTGCAGTCCCACCAGTCTGCATCAATTCCTGGTATCAGCATCTCCCAGTCACTGCACAAAGTTCACTTCTCTCCCAGCCGCTTGATCAAAATCCAAGTGTTCCCAGGATAGCGTGTGCTCTTTTGGCATTGGCTGTTAGACTAGACATAAAATCCTAATGGGCTGTGTTGTTTTTTTAGCAGGCTGCTCATACAGTTCTGTGCAGAGCAAACTAGGGGAGGCAATTGGCAGATGCTAGCACATCACAGCGACAAAAGTTGAGAGAAGTTGCGTCGACAAAGAAAAGACAGTTCCCTAGCTCAAAGGGCTTTCTGCCTGCCAAACTGTGAAAGTCTGCTAGAGACAAATGGAACCACAAGAATCCCTAAAAGAGAAGATGCAAAAAACATGTATAATATCATACGAGGGCTCCTTTGCAGCATGAAATGACAAGCACCTTAACCACAGCAGCTGCTGTTAGCGATCCCCGAAATGACAATTAGGAGGATGATGACAGTAATAATACACCTTTGAAGGATAAAGCCTTTATTAAGGGAAAATTAGCAAAATTAATTCCTAGTATTACTCAGTAATTTGTCTAGGGTCACACAAAGGTTGAGCTTGACTCCCTTCAGAGACAATACTTTTCACGAGTCTGCATCTCCTTAAGAAAAGAAGCCCTATTTATTTCTTGCAGACACGTTTGCAGTTTGCACAGCTACTTCCATAATATCATCAAGCTGGTCTTTGTTAGCTCAGGATCCTTTTCACATCACTCACCATTTTAGTTCCCATAACAACAGAATACATTTGTAATATGGAGGCTCAGCTTCTCTCAATTCTTCTGGGCAAGCCTGTTTTCTTCACCTAATAGAAGCTTGTAACACACTAGAGGTTTGTGCAAACCTGAAAACTTGCATAGTTTAACACAGTAGGTGATCTGATGCAAAGTTCTGATGAAATTACGTTCCTATTTAAACAACATCTTCAGGTAAAGTGACAATTTCAAATGCCTGCAGCTTTTGGCTTTGGTATAGGCAGGGTTTGCCACACCATATCTGCATTTTCTAATTGAGATATGAGATACACGTTTTTGAATATGCCTTTTTAGATTCCAACAAATTCATTGTGTATTTATTTGAAAACAACGAAGTTGGTTAGCCTAGCAAGCTTTATCTTCAGCCTATAGCTCTTTCCCTGAATTCAATACTGCAGGCACAATTTAATGCAAACCCAATTTATGACTTAATGCTCCAGGGACCATAGTGGGAGATTGTTACATTATTCTTTTCTAATCCTATTTGTGTTTTAATTTGCTAAGTTTGTAATGAGGTGCATGCCTTGAATAGATTCAAGATCTTCAACATTGCTTTTGACTTTGTTTAATATAATAGATTGTACAGTTTGCATTCAGAATTGAGGTGTTCCAGTCAGTACTATCTCTTCATTTTCAAAACTAGAGTGGATAAAATTATGTTCTGAAAGTAATTGTATCCATGTTTCCTTGTTTATCACTTAATGGTGTATTTCCTGTTATAATTTTCTGTTACAATATGTGAGGTCACAAAAATCAATTCCCGGTGGACTCTGACTTGACTGTTCGAAATTACTCCCCAAAACACTCTGAAAAAATTACAGAGAAAATAAAGCACTGGGTAGTAAGTGGCTGGCTATACTAATTCTTTTGTATTATTGCTTCTCTAATTTTTTGTGCTGTTGAAACTCTAGTAAAAATATAGAGAAATGGAGTAAAATGTCAGTTATATGAGATACTCAAGTGATGATAATCAACATACCCCTATTTATGCTGACGATTTATGATGATAAATCTACCCCAATATACCCATAGCATTTTGGTTCTAAAATTTACTGCCTGTGATCCCAGTTGCCATTCATATACATGGACAATAGAAATCCCATTTCAGATCATCTCTAGACTTTAGCTTTGCTGTTATCCTGTTTGGAATAGAAAAAAATAAAAACTCCATAATATATTTAATTTTATTTTCGTGGTCATATTTTAAAATGTACTATACTGCAAAAATGTAAGAGCTGAGAAAGGTAAAATATTTAAAAAGGAAAAATTCAATGCCTTCACAGGGAAGGGAAGGGAAGGGA
>VYZT01039190.1:0-24711 GCA_013400735.1 Pomatostomus ruficeps
CCCTAGCACTCTTTCATTTGATACTGCAATTTAGGGAAGCTCAGTTTGGATGGTTGGTTTTCTGTCTTCTCTAACGTAGAACCATGAGGAAGCTTACAGTGCTCCATAGTAAATTCTGATTACAGAAAATATGCCTACTTCTCTTTGCTACATTTCAGAAGCCCCTTAAAGGTAGCACATCACAAAGGCTAAAGGCAATACTTTCCCAAGCACTGGTTTACACGAAGCTACCACAGGCTCAGTACCAAACTGGTTGCACATACGACTACAGAGTAGCCCCTGGTGGTCCCCTATTAAATGTAAAATGTACAAAGGTGGTTTCTATAGACTCTTGTCTAGGTTTGCTCTGTCTCTAGGTAAGAAGCCAAAAGCCGTAGACCTCTGGAGTCATAAATCATAGCTGGGAATGATCCAAGGGGAATCAATAAGCTAATTGAAGAAGTTGAACTCACATCAGCAGTGTTTGTCTGGTGACAATAAAGTAAATATCATTCTTATAAAAGCAAGACTATAGATTGCAAAACATGAGAAACAACCATTCTGCTCAACTCAGTGCTTGGTAAAAGCTCATCTGGAATATTCCTTCTGGTGGTCTGGCTTTCATCCCTGCAGATGGGGAAAGTCAAGGGAAGAGCAGCACAAATGACTAGTGATCTAAAATATATGACTTGTGAAGGAAGATTGATGAAACTGGGTTCTCAGACTGAAGGAAAATAAGATTTTAAAAGTCAAGAAGTTCTTTCATGTCCTTAAATATGTATAATGTTGCTTTACAAAGGAAATGAATGAACTATTTCCCAAATTTGCAATGAAAAATAGTAGGCTTAAGTTACTGCAAAGGACATTGAACATAAACAATAAGGAAAACATTACAATATTAAGGGTTGCAGAGTGGAGCCTTTGGTTTCCCTAAGGCTGTAGGTCTTTGAAACATGAGTCTGTCAGGAAAGGATCAAGTACAGATCATTCAGGTTTAGGCCAACAAATTGACCAGTCTCAGAAGTCTCTTAACAGTCTTTATTTCTAGGGGCCTGTGAAGCCGTTCAGTTTAAGCTAAGCTAATATCTGATAGCAGATTTCAGCCAGCCCTTGTAGTTAGATATCTCCAGTTAGAGAAACAGGATAATTGACAATAAGCATTTTTTTATAATACTGATTTGTAGTACTATTTTACTTGAAAACAACATAGATGAGACTATTTATAAATCCAAACTGTAGCTGCTGTTTCACTTGCATCTGGGTTAAATTTTTCTTACGTCTTAGACTTCTTGTGACTTTGTCCATTTTTAGTGTTACAGGTGCGGGAGCACGGGACCCTCGTACAACGAATCAATGTGATTTTGCAAGAGTCCATTTATTGTTTACATTACTCCATTCTTATGCATTTCCACAACTGTAGTTCACGCGATCACGCACAACCTGATTGGGTGTCCCGCATTGTCCACGCGCCTTGCATGCACCCTTCAGGACACCTGATTGGTCTCAGTCCAGGATGGTGCAGTCCCTCTTCACCTGTTTTTGTTATTCTCTCTTCTTCTGTCTTTGTTCCCAATTTAGAACTGCTTGCATTCCTCAGGCCCTGATAAGGGTGCTGAAGATAACTTGACTGGGTACCCTGACAGGGTTCTCATGCCTTACAACATACAGGTCTGCTTGTAAATCATCACATGACTTGAAAACCTTGATTGAACTCAAATAGGTGTAGTACATCTGAGTAGATATTTTAGTCAACAGGTATTGTTGCCTCACTGTTCACACACATCTGATTGTTTACGTACATGTTGAAGAGCACAAGCTATGTCACTGATTTCTTAGGGTTTCAACTGCAGTCTTGTCTCCATTGAGAAAACATTGTCTTCTATTATTCTACCAGTTGTTGATACACAAATTATCTTCCTTCTAAACCCCTGGAAATTTAATTATTTTTGAAAAGTTTCAAAGGAATCCAACACACATTGTGACTTTTCTCTACACAGTATGAGACCTTTCCCAACATACCACATTTATCTCCGTGACTACTAGTCTTAGTCAGTGCCACAACCCTGAGTGGAAGTCAAGTTTGCTGATGTGTTTCCTGGATTAAAAATTAGTGTCATATCCATCATCTCCCATTCCTGTGGCATCACAGCTGAGGTATTATGTCTAGGTGGATTATTTATCCAAGCAGTAGCTTCATGGGTCAATATCTGAGTTATAGCTGTATTCAGAAACCTGGTCTGAACAGCTTCTGGCCCTGCTAGTCGGACATTATTCATATCGGCACCTCTGAAGTCTCAGAGGTACTCATTCTTTGGTTTTAGGAAGTTTTTTAGCCATAAAGGAAGGCTTAAGCCCAACACAATGAACACTGAACACCAAATCTTTCCTGCTAACCTTATTGCCAGGGCCCATTAACTGTCTTGCTTGCTCATTTTACACCTCAATATTGTCTTACTCCCACAGAGTTTTGGCTGCTTTCTGTTAGGGTAAAATACATCACGCTGGATCTTACAGCTCAAGAGAGGTGAGTCTGCCACATCTCCACAACCCAGGTCAAACCAGTAGTGAGACTGGAAATGCATTCCCAGTAGTTACAGGCACACAAAGCACTCCAAGTCACTGAAATCCCTGCCTTTACCCTCCTTTGGTTCCTCCTTTAAACATCTTGTCATAAGGCATTAATAATTCCAAACTGCTTTTCCCATAATGTGTCCTAGAGCTCAAGGCAGTGACCCCCACAGATGAAAAGGAGATCTGGAGAGCTGCTCCCAATGGCACTTCATGATGGGTTTCAGGTCTAGACACTGGGGCTGAAGTCCTCTGGGGACAGCCCTGGGAGGAGCCTGGAGAAGTTCCTCTGTCATTCTTTGGGGATCTTTGATTTGGATTCCCACTTGCCCTTGGGCTTCTCTGCTCCTCTGGCTTCTGGAAATGGACCTTTGGTGTCTGATGGTCCCTGTGATGGGCCTGGGAGGACCTGGGCAGGGTTTTATATGCCCCCCCCCCCCCTTCTGTGCTTCTCTCTGGGTGTGCAAATGAGCTTTCATTACATAACTTAACAATTTCCCACTTCTGATGTGTTTACAAACACGTCCTGCTTCTGATGTGTTTAAAAGCATTTAATATTAGCTTTTGCCTCTGGTGACCCTCTTGAAAATCTTTTATCTGGTCCAACCTTTTTATGTTTTCATATTTAACTTGACAGACATAGTCTTTATTCCTTGCTTGAAATAACCTTTTTTTTTTGTAAACTTCAGTTAGCTTCTGCTGGTTAACCACACTGACTTCTTTGCCTTATCAGGGGTCTTTTGGAGTTTTTATTCATTTGAGAGATGCACTTATTCTCAATTTCTAAAATAGTGTCCTCAAAGAACCTCTGGGATTCCAATAAGCATATTATCCTCAGTTCCTTTTTAATTCCTTATCGAACAGCATCTTCATTTTTTTCATTAATCTCTTCTAAAAATACAAAATAAGTAAATTTTGTGGGGTTTGTGTGTGTGTTTGTCTTTTTAGTTCCTGCCAGAAGGCTGGATTTAATACATTATGAGCCCTTGTGTGGGGTTCTATGTAAATAGTTACCCACTGAGCCACATGCCCTGCTGTGTCTTTGCTGCAGGTCCTCTAAGGTCATGGATACAGCATGACTTTAATCACTGTAATTAGCTTGTGACACCACTGAGGAGGATGGTCTCCCCTTTTCTCCCTGCTGCTGCTCCTTCCCCTCTGGATCAGGAAACAGAATTCAATAAAACTATGTGACACTTAAAAGTTTCATTTGAAGCCTGCTGCCTTGCACTTTGGGAACAGCGTGTTAAGCAGGGAGCTGAGCTGCGTAAAGCTCTGGCTCAGCTTCCTTTCAGGTTTGGCTGGGGCTGAAAGTGCTGTCAAGAGCAAAACTTTAACAATTTTTCTTAGGTTCAGCTCTCATCCAGTTTCTTGTCCCAGCTTACTGCAGGCCCACTGGGCAACATGTCCTTTGATCCATCACTTGCCATGCATGAGCAAGAGGGCCTGTACTTGGCTTCTAAAAAAGCCAGTGTAAAAGTAGAGGAGATTTATCAGGAAGAAGTTCACCACCTTTTGGAGGAGCCGCCTTTTGCACTCTTCTGCAGTTGTAGGGGAAAGGTTTTGGGCTATGCAGCTGGTAAATTTTTTGCAAAGAGAAGGAGATTGAAAACATCATGCTTCTTACCACCTTTGCCAAAAGCACTTGAAAACAACTTCAAAGCAGAACATCCCCCCTCCACGCTCGGAGCGCAAAACATGCCTTTGTAGGGAGTCGAACAAGACCAATGAAATGGGGGAGAGATCTTCTTTGATCATTTGTTGCTCAGACAAACTCCTGGGTAACAGTTTCTAGGTTAATTAAATGTTTCTCTGTACCGACAAGCTCAGCTTGTGTTAAAGCCTCAGGATTTGTTTGTGTGCACTCCCTCACAGTTACAGCATAAACCACAAACCTTCCAGTTTAGTAACATGCAAACATAATAGCAAACAGCAAGGTGCGAGACCTGACCTCCTGGCTTGAGTATAGGCTTTGAGGAATGAGCTTCCCATGTCAAGAACTGGTTATCTTCTAAAAATCCATTTCTCTTTTTTTGAGAAAAAACCATGCATTCAGTTTTTATAAACTTTTCCATTTTTGTTTTCTTGGGGTTTTTTTCAGCTGCTCCCTGATCAGACTGGCTCAGTCAACTTGCTTTCTCTGCAAAAAGGAAGAAATGAGGAGGATGGAGAAAACCAATCTTGCCTACTCCTTTTATGATTGGGGATAAGAGAAACGAGTGTGTTATACATGGAGCTCTGGTTGCTCTGTGAACTCTCCCGCTGCCTTCCCATGTCTGTATGTCAAGTCTCGCAAAGCTGAATGACAGCACAAAAATCCCACTGACATGGGAAAACCATTATTTCCATGGGATGCTACTTACCTTAGTCTATCTGAAATAGTTCCTGTCATAGCAGAACAATTCAAGCAGAAGTTCAGCTGTTTCCTGGGCAGCCCTTCTTTAGTGTGCTTTATTCTGGGCAGTTCTTCCAAAGATTTCAAAAAGGCTTCAGCTACAGGAAAGGACAGAGCTTAAAACTGCCCTGTGGTGCTGTGAATGTCAAGCCCCTGGTGACAAGCCTGACTGTGAATGCTACCTCTGGAAAAGTGTTTCTTTCTGTAGTGACACCACAGACAGCATCAGATGCTGCAATGAAAATACTAACTAATGTTGGGCAGCATCTCCAGAACAGATCCAGACAGCCTTGTATCTGGAGGCTTAGCTGGCAAATGAACATCAGGGTCCTAATTTCTAATATGTGCACGTGGCAGAGCAGATGGGAAGCGACCTAGAAAAGCAAGGTAGTCCTACTCACAGAATTCACAACTACACTGTGCAAAAATCACACATCAGGCTCTTTCTTTATAAAAGGGGTTAGTTTTAAAATAATTACATTTAAAAAAATACCCATGACGTTTTGCTTGTTTGAACCCTTTAATAAAAAACAAGTAACAATTTCAAGCTTCTCTCTAGCTCATGACAGCTAGAATCTGAATTACTACTTTTAATCAATTTTGGAATTGTCCTGGGCTGTGGGAGTCAGGGCTCTAAGAGACCCTCTGGCACCATGATAATAACAATAAAATGCCTCAGTTCCACAGAGCACACCCTTGGCAGTGGAAGGGCAGATCTGTTTGTGAATTTCATTCTAAATAGTTGTTGGATTTAATTCTCTTCTGCTTCAGTTATTTACATTTAGGCAATGCCTGTTGCCTGTCTGTCCAGGGATGGGCTCAGGCCTCTCCCACAAGCACAGATAGTCTGGCTTTCAGCCTGATCAGCAAGGACCATGGGAAACCCTGACTGGTGTTTGTCCTCACTACAACACAAGATTTCTGTTGTCTTTGCACTTGAGAAGGTGCAAAAAACTGACAGTGCAGCTTTCGCACAGGACTGTTTCCCACAGGGCCACTCTTTTTAGAGTATCTGAGTGCTTTGCAACCCTTTTGAGATTTCCAGAGAGAAGAACTGCAAGCCAGTTTTTAATTCAGTGTGTGGGGAATGAAAACCTGCCAATGCTGTGACCGCCATGTGTGTTTTTACATCGAGACACTGAGCTCAGGACATGTGTTTCAGTGGAGGTGAAGTGCTGGTAATTTTTATCATAAAGCTGACAGAGGTGAAATGTAGGCTGTGAACATGTGACCAACCTCAAAAAAGCAGGACTCAGTTACAAAGCACCTGTGCCCTGCCTCTGTGAGGTTTCTATCAGGGCAGTTTTATTCCAAGGTAATAATTTTCAGTATCTGTCACAGGGCCAGGACCCTTGGGCAGAGGCAGTACAAATGCAGCTCTCCAAAGCACAGAAAAAGAGACCAGGATAGAGGAATTACAACTCAGAAGGCCACCAAAGCTCCAGTCTGTGTTCCCAGAATTATTCTTGCTTTTCATCCAAAAACTAGAGTGCAATGTGTAAGCAGACCTGCCCTCTGCCCCGAGAGCACTCTCTCATCCCTCAGCTACAGACTCTTTCTTGCTGATTTTCTCTGATGTGGGTTTGAACATCCTCCAGCTGAGAAAAGCTTAAAAGGCATGTGTCACATTTCCTGAGCACGTGTTCAAACCACTAATAAAAAATGTAAGCACTACCACCAATGCCTTTTTTTTCCTGCTTTTGAAGGATGCAAAGAACTCATTTGATTCTCAAAGGCAACACGTTAGCACTAATCCTCAAAAGAGGACCCAGGTTTGGGTGGCCACAGTCTGGAGGAAGGGATTAGATCTTGACCTTTCTCAATATATCTCTTGAAGGCAAACTGTAGAGGTACCATAACCCATAGTATGCCTGGTTTCCAACCCTCCTTAAAGGGTGCCAAACCTCCTGTCTCCTCCTCTGTCTCTCTGTATCAAAAGTATGATCTTCAGATTCTGGCTTCCATGTCAGTAGCCCTGATAGCCTTGCAGTCCCAAAACACACTCAGGAGTTTAGGGACAGATGTGCAGGCAAGGTATGGTGCACCATGGATCCACTTTCAGTTCCTCAGGTTCACAGACCAGTACCCTGAAGGCTTTCCCCCAGCATCCAATACAGGCTGAAGCTTGGCTTTGAACTTTGGAGATACTACCTTTTGCTGCTAGGGAATAATAACAGAGCATTTAAAAGGAAATAAAAGAGTGGTTTAGAGCCTTCAAAATTATGCAATTGAAATTTAATAGAAACTATGCTTCTGGAGTCAGATACTTCATGATTATAACACCACCAGAAAAACACATGTTTACTGAAATTATCTATTTTAATAGATTGCTATTGCATAGCAAAATTCTGTTTAGTTTCTGTTTTTAATAAATCATCAAAGAATTTTCCACACAGATTGAAGAGGCTAACTTGACCTGGCAGTCACAAAAGAGAAAGCATGTTTTAAATGCAAAGTAGCCTTGTCTAAGGATTTACTTTCAGAACACTGTTTTTGTAGGAAAAAAATTACCATTGCTAAGAGAACCTTATGCATTGTCATTCTAAATATAAATCTACTTGCTGGAGGAATACTTATTAATCTGTTCCCATCTTCAGAACAAAATAATATTTTTACTTCAGCATGAAACCATACTCAACCCTTTCATGGTACAAGGTAAGACAATCATCTTGTCCATTGTAGACAGAAAGAACCTTTCTGAACCAACATTAGAAGAATGTGTTTTTCTATTTCAGGACAAATTTAAGAATGGTGTTTCTCTTCTAATTGAGTACTTGAAGATGCTAAAATAAGAAAATATAACAGATAAATGTTTATCTTGTCATAGTCAAAGTCTCTGAGTATGACATCACAACCAAATCACTTTTCAGATTCCCTGAGACAATGCAGCAAGCCAGGCAAGGTCCTAAAAAATTCAAGTGTATTCACCACACAGGTCACCATAGGAGTGGAATCATGCTGTGAAGATTGTAAAGTCTATGTTTTATTATAAATTTCTGTGCAACTGTTTGTTGCAGGGCGTCTCCTGCCTTTTTAACTTTTCTGAAGCTGATGCCTGCCCAAGTAACACTGCTCCATGATCAGCTGGACTGAAAAAGCCTGGTTTCATGTGGATCCACCTCCCTACCTGAGCCATGCTGCAAACTTTGGAGAGGGCCTCCATCTCCTCCTCCCCCTCCTTCCTCTTCTCCCATGCTGCAGACATTGTGCTGTTTTCCCCCACTGCCTTCTCGTGGCAATGACCACAACACCCCAAACCACTGCGGCAGCCAGCAAGAGCTGCAGGCTTTCTAGCAAGCAGGGGGAGGATAAAGTTGTTGATCTGGTGGGAGAAGCAGCAATAGTGGTCCATCAGCATCCCTTTAGGTGTTGTACTGAGCAGGGATGCCCTCACTCATACCAGAGAATGAGGAACAGGCTGATATCACACCTTCCTTCAGCACGAGCCAGAGCCTGTGTGAATTTGTCTGTGAAGGACATTGCACTTTGTTCACAGGACTTTTTGTCCTTAGAAATATTTCACAACTAAGAAAGGAGAAAAAGTATTCATGCCATGAGTTCTGTCTGCAAACTCTCACACACTTCTTGGCAGTGGAATTTATTAGTGGTGCTTTGGCACCATCATGCTCTCCCAGGATGAAAAGATCAGTTTTAGTTGTTTCTAATTAATACATGATTTTAAATAAATTTTCCACATAAATTAGACTTCTACGCTCTTCAGTAGTGCCAGATGGACAGAGCCATCTGTCAGAGATTAACACTCATTGAAGGACCACTAGTATTTAAAAAAATAACAATAATGTAGCATTCCAAAAATTTTTTTGCTTTGTACATTGGTTGAACAAACAATTGCATGTAAAGCTGCTCTTATTTTCAAAGATCATCATTTATGAATTCTTGTATAATACTTTACTGAATTTGAAACAAGAGATTGTTGGATGATTGACCCATTTTTACAGCTTGGGGACATTTCTGAGGGTATCTGATTTGGGATGATGCTGCATAAAAATTTGGAGAACTAGAAATCATACAGCCATCATAAAGCCATTGGCAAGTCTGGATTGCTGCAGGAAAGAGCAAAGCCCTGAATAAAGTGTCTTTTCCTTTGAAATGAGAAGAAGAACCTGCAAAAAAGTTAGCAAAAACATTGTTTAATGATGAGCATTGCCATTACCCCAGGCTCCCTCCTGGAAATCTTGTTTGTATTTCTTTCTCCTCACTGTTCCAACACCAGTCAAAGCTTTGCACCAAGGGATCACAAGTCCAAGCCTTGTACCTCTCCCACTTGGCACCAAGGGCTGAGGGAGACGCCCGTTGGCTGTACCAGCCCACACTGGGGCCACATTCCTTGGGCCACTGCGGACCCCTCCTGCTTTGGGGACAGTTCCCGCAGGCCTCCCTTTCCAGCCTCAGCCCATTTTGCCACCCCAGCAGTGGTGCCTGGAGCCATGCAGAAGCTGCCCACCCAGCAAGGCAGCAGCCATGGGCGTGCCAGTGCTGCAGCCAGGAGTAGGAACATTATCCTCCATAAAGGGGAGAGGCAAAAGGCAAAACCCTAGGTTTCCAAAAGCTCAGCCTGCCTTTCTAGGGTTAGCAGCCCAGGGTAAGAGCTTCCTGGCTGGAACAGGCTAAAGCAGGTTTGGCTTGTTAGGTGCAGAGATTTGTGTAGTCTCTGCAAGATGTTGCGCTTTATGGGCACTGGAAATGGGACTTACTGAACCAGGCTGTCCCATCCTTCCCACGTTTCTATCAATTACATCTATCAGTGTCAATCATATCTAATTTTTTTTTCTGTTCCCACTGGTAGGGTCAAGCTGTGATTGGACAGCTGACAGCACTGTCATCAAAAGATTGAGATTTCAGGGTACTAAATAAAGAGAAAGCTATCTAAACTTATTTTAAAAGACCATTTTGATAAATTAAGCATTTTCAAACCAGTTGCATCTAATGAAATTCCCCATAGGTATTTCCACCACTGGCAGAAACTACCTGAGAGCTGGTTGGCGTTACCTGAGAAAATGGGGTGGGTGACCGTAGTCCCATAAAACTGATCAAGGACAAATGGAGTGACAAGCTTAATAAAGGAGGGACAGAGGAGCAAGACAACTGCAGGCCAGTTGTCTGAACTTTAGTACCCAGAAAAACATTGTAATAACAAACCAGGCTACTTGCAAATATGTGAAAGGTGCCAAGCAGATGAGTGATGGCAAATACAGATTAATGAGGAACTAACATTTCAAACCTTTTCAGGTTCCTTCTGTGAGAGGATAAAAATGGAAACTGTCATTCTACATAAGCAACAGATGTGCTTCAACAACAGTAAAGCTTTAACATTTTCTCACATGGTGTGTTATAGGGGGAGGTGACTTGAGTCAACATGACACCATTGTAAGGACAGTTCAGAATTGGTTAGAAAACTTGCTTCTAAGAGTCACTGTCAGTAAATTTCTTGTCAAACTACAAGGGTACATTAAGTGTGGATTTCACTGAAGCCAGTCTGTGGTACTACACTTTATCTTCATTAACGGACACTGAGTTCCTGAAATACCATTGATAAATTTGAAGATAGTGACTAGGGCAGAAGGACTTCCGGTATACAGGAGACAGCCTAGGAATTCAGAATGATCTAGCCAAACTGGAGAAAGTATCTGAAAAACAGAAGATAGTTTGATAAGGACAAGAAAAAGTGCAAACCTGACATGTATTTCTAGAAGAGCAGACATTTAACAAGGCAACACTTGGCTATACAGTTGTTCTGCTGAATTTAGGTGCCATTGTGTGTCACAGTGACTTGCTGCTAAGGAAGTGGGAGCATCATCCTGGGTCACGCCACGCAGTGGTGACATATGTGAAACATGAAGTTATACTCCCCCACATTTGGCACCAGTCTGGTCTCAGCACAAATGAGTCATTTGGGATGCTCCAGTTTGAGGAAGTGTTGACCAGCAGCCCAGAGGAAAGCAGCAAGAGCAACTAGTCATGGTGTAGAAAAGGATGGAGAGAATTGGGGCTGTTCCTGACAGGGAAGAGAAAAATGAGAAGAGATGCAATAAGGTTTTCACAATCAAAACCAGCATCTGCAAAGGAGATGGAAGAGTTTAACAAATCTGCTGGGATAGAAAAGCAAATGGGATTAAATTGCAGAGAAGAGAACTCAAATGCCTCCCAGGAATGGCAGCAAAGCCCTGGCAGGACCATGCTGGGGATCACCACACCAAAGGTTTCCACGAACACAGTGGAGAAACATCTGCCACAGGCAATTTAAGCCTGTGCATCTTGAAGGAGAGGTGAGTGGTGGACCTCCCACATGATGTAACACTGCTAACTCTCCAAATGCCTGCGAGGGCAACAAGGTTGGTGAAAGGTCTGGAACACATGCCCTATGAAGAACAGCTGAGGGAGATGGGGTTGTTTAGCCTGGAAAAAAGGAGGCTCAGGGGAGACCTCATCACTCTACAACTGCCTAAAAGGAGGGTGTAGCCAGGTGGGGGTTGGTCTCTTCTCCCAGGCAACCACTGGCAGAACAAGAGGACACAGCCTTAAGCTGTGCCAGGGGAAGTTTAGGCTAAACATTAGGAAAAAACTCTTTACTGAAAGAGTGATTGGGCACTGGAATGGGTTGGTTAGGGAGGTGGTGAAGCCACCATCCCTGGAGATGTTTAAAAGAAGACTGGATGTGGCACGGCACTCAGTGCCATGGTTTTGATGAGGATGTGTTAGGTCATAGTTGGACTTGGTGATCTCAAAGGTCTTTTCCAACCAGTTTATTCTGTGATTCACTATCCCTGGCAGACATAGTGGAGGTCACTAATGTCTTGCTGTTATCAAAAGGAAATCAAGTACCATGGTTTCTGCTATAAAGACGGGGAACCTCAGGCATATATCCTTGCTTGGATCAAAGTTCAACATTTGGTCAAGCACAGAGCTGAGCAAGAAGGCCAGTGCACTCTCATCCAGAACATGCAACCCCACCACCAGGAATCTGGTGGAGCAATTGCCCAACTGGAATATACCTTTGGATAAAGTTATTGATATTAGAATCAGGACTTATTTTTGTTCCAGTGTTATGTTACTTAAGGAAATATTTAAGAAAAACATGGTGTTTCATTTATAGAACAGTTTAGAAAAAGCTTAATCCCTTTCATGAGGTGTATACATAAGAGAAACTTGGAAGATTTCATTTACGTGTGAAATTGATGTACCCCTCTTACTCTTTAAGGGGGTCTTTTCCCCCGATAAATTTCATTCTAGAGTTACACATTGCAGAAGGTGAGGTATTTGTCTGCTACACCAAAAGGAAGAGGGCAGCTAAAATAAAACTTAATTCTTCTGATCTGTAGATGGGAGGGCTGAAGAAGCTTTGACATACTCTGCAAAATCTCAGGCGGGCCAAAACTGAGAGCTACTCCTGAAACATCCTTACGAAGTATTTTGAAAGCTCATGATGAAAAATACCCCATGGCAGTGACTGTACCAGTACCTAACTGCACTGTATCAGAGAGACTGAACCCAGCAGGTCAAGGCTTACAGTTATCCCACACCATATCTGGGCACTGTGCCCAGTACTGTCCCCACGGTCAAGAAGGACATTAAAAAACTGGGGGCAGCCCAGTAGGTTTAGGGATGAGGAGGGGAGGTTTAAGTGCCCCAGGATGGTTCTAGGATTGGAGACCTTGGCACATGAAGCAAGGCTGCAGGGATGGGGTTCATTCCGCCTAGTGAAGTGAGGGCTCAGGGGGATTCCATTCCTGCCTTCCAGTGTTAGATACTGAGAGATGATGAAGGCACTATCTACACAAGGATTCACTGTGACAGGCAGTTAAGTCATTTCAGGGCAAATTTTGTCTCCAGACACAAAAAAAATTTCTCCAGTGAGACCAGCTAAAGGCTGGGACAGGCTGCCTCGAGTGTGGTGAAATTTCCCTAGATGGAACATGCAGGGCTTTGTTTGGCCATGCCCTCTATCACCTAAGGCCCTGCTTCCAACACACACAGGGCTAGCCACCTATTCTGGCCCTGGCCAGGCTGGGCTTTCCCCCTCAGTTTTCGTTTCTCTCAGTACAGCAAGATGCTGGAGAGTCCAAGGGACACTGTCTCTTACCTCTGTTCTACCTTTCCTCCTGTGAGGGAACAGCTCTGCACTAGCAACAACCAGCAGCAAAAGGGCATCTTTAGCATCCTGTCTTTAGCTACACCCATGCAATAAAAATATAAACACAGACACGGTAGCTACACTGCCAATTTCAGCACACATCTTCCTGCTCCTGGACCGAGAGCAACACCAGTGCTAGGTCTGCACTGGCATTCCTTGGTATGGTCTAGTGATGGCACACTCCAGCACATCAGGAGGTGCCAGGGCCCAGATGCTCTCCAGGCAAAAAAGCAACACAGCATGGAAAGGGAAAAATATGAATTTCAAAATTTCTTCACTGGCCCAACTCTGTTCCAGCTAGAGATAGCTGGGGAAAAAGAAGTGGATGTTCTCTTTTCTTTTCTATTTTTGTCTTTTTCAGCATGATGTTTTAGACCCTCACCTTCTGACTTCATCCTGGAATGCCACTTAAGTATAAATTAAGCTGGATCTGGCCTGAGATTTTTCTCTCAGATAAAGACGAGTTTAGTTAAAAGAAACTCTAGTCATGGAAAAGCTCATATGTCAAGAAAAGCTAGAAGTATTTTTAAAAAAATCCCAGCAGCTTGACTTCTATTCCTTTTTTAATGAACAGAATAGTCTTGTAAAATTAACTGAAGATCAGATAAACAAAACTTCTGCTTAGGGCTAGAAAGCACGGACATTTATCTCCAGATACAATTTATGTGCATCTTCTTCAACTTTGCTTTTGTTCCACTGCATGAGCTGCCAGCACCCTCCTCCCACAGCCTCTCCCCAGGTTACAATGGCTGAGATCTGGCTCCCTCACCACTTCCTCGAGTGGTTCCAAATCTCCTTAAGAATGTGAAGTTTGATATATCTCCCATTGACTGCAGTGAGAGCTCGGTCAGATGCAGAGGTATTTTTTCAAGCTTTGAAAAAATAAATAGCTGTGCAAAGGTAGGATGCTCGAAGATACGCAGCTCAATGGGTGTCCTCCATCTCCATAGGAGGAAACCCTCCACTTTCAGGCTACACCAAACACGCGGACTAAGGTCTTGGAGTACAAGGGTGGGAGATGCCACAGGGGACACTCACAGCCCTCCTGCTGTCCCCAGCTTGGGCAGGGCAGCAGACCCAGCTGCCCCTGTGAACCCATGCTGCCGAAATCCATCAGACCTTTGCCACCACCTTTTACAGCAGAGGAGCACATGTTGAACACTTTCCAACTGCAGTGTCACTTGCAGCAGAGCTTGGGAGAAACCCTTTCCTCACACAGTAACCCAGGCTGGCATGTTGTCCTGAACTGAAGAACACTGCTCCTGAAACACCACACAGATCAAGTGCAGTAATGTGTACAGGACTCACAAAACATGGACTGGTTACAGCAGAGCAGGAATGCCTGGGCCCAGAAGCATAGTGGGAGCTGTGCCATTGCTTCTCTTGGAATGTTTGGTTATGAGCTTTGGCAACTGAAACATTTGTACATAATCCATACTGTTACCATTTTCCCTGTAGTTCGTGACAGAGGTAATGCAGCAGGTGACAAGCTCCAAACCAACTTATTTATAAGGATTTGCATTTAAAACACAGAGGCTGTTGGAAAAGGGGCTTTTGGCTGTGGCCAAGAAGCTCAGGACGCACTAGAAAAGCCAAGGCTGTATCTGGTATTTTACACATCGCAGCAGCTACTCCTGCTCCTGCCGCCGGGGTTGTGGCGGCGCTCCCACACTGACACCTAGCGCCGGCCAGCCCTGCCCTGCCGCAGTGGCTTCTCCCTGCTCCTCACAGACACACAGGCTGGGCGTTTGGGTTTTTTCTTCTTTTTTTTGGTCTTGGGGAGTTGTTTGGTTTCCTGGGGTTTAGATTTTTTTTTTTCTTTAAACGAACGTGTAGATATTTAGACCTGCCACACCATACCTGTTTTCAACTTAACTGGAATTATTTTCCCCCATCAGCCCAGTGCTTTGAAGTTGGCTTGGAAATATGTGGGGCACTTGTCAGTAATGCATCCCAGTGCCCTGCCACCCATCTGATGGATGCAACGCTGAGCCCATACCTGAGCTGTGTGCTTACATACAACAACCAACCCAGTTTACTTAAGAACAGCTCGAAAGCAGCGTTTGGTTACATCGCAGCTCTGAGAACAGAAAACCATTCCTTACAAAACTGCTTCCTCCCTGAAAGTAGTTATGAGGCCAGTCTGCATTTCCAGACCACCCATTTACAGCGGATATCTTATTGACAGATTATTTGTAACACCAGCTCTTTGAACTGCAATCATAATGAGAAATAAATTTTATCAGTAAAAAATATGCATGAGTTCAACACTTATTCAACACCGCTGAGCTTAAAGGCTCACTCTTCAAAATCTTTATAACAATTCTGGAGACAAATGAAAAGTAATTTAGGTTTCAGCCAACAAATCCCAGGGGATGGCTTTCCCTAGCTGCCCGCACAGATCGGCAACTCAGACAAGCCTCTGCAGCCCAGGAACTAAGATGCCAATGCTCCACTTTCTGCTGCAGGAGTTCAGTAGAAAAATAAACACCTTTTACCAAAAAAGGGAGTTCATCCAAGAGCACTGCAGTTTTCAGTCTTGTGAAGTCACAGTCACAAGCTCAGGAAAGTAATTTCTCACTTTTTAAAAACTCACTAGAGAAAAAAAGAAATCTGAGAAGTTGAGGTTCGTAGTGTTCCTAGTTTAATGCTTAACACAACGGTTTATTCTTTCTGTCATTTAGGTCTTTGTCATATACAGAGTAGATATTAGATCACCGAAGTTTTATTACGGGCTTCACTCACAGCAGAATTTGAGGCCCAGGCTAATTCTTTTAATGAGATTTAAACACAACTACCAGAATTAGACTATATTTTTGTTCGAAATTAATAATAAAACAACTTGGGCTCCACAAGCTTTGAAAAAGGTATCCAGAAGGTTTATAGGGAATACATTTTTGTATCAATCAAGATGATGGGGTTGAAAAAATTATTTAAATTATCTTCTCTTAAATCCACCAAGAACCAAACACATCACCTTAGAAACCTGAGTGTATGGAGGTCCATCTGTCACCTTCGTATAAAGGCTGAGACATCTTTATTTACCTTTATAACTTCCAGATTTCAGCACAGGATGCTCACCCCTGAATTTCAACAAACTGAGCTCCACTTGAGAGGATAGTTCCAGCATTTCTTCTCTTTGAAGCAGCACTAACAGGCTGCCCACCACTGCACCTGGCTGACAGCCTCACTGGGCAGTACTTGGCAGCACGTCAGCTCCCAAACAGGACAGCAGAACAGTTGCTGACATCAAACTTGAAAAGCAACCATTTTCTTCCCCATCTATGATCCTTCTCCTCATTCCTCTGCCCTTTCCAAAAAGATCCAAACATCTACCAACACACCCTCCTGCAACCTGCAAGAAAACAAACAAACTGACATAATTGCTTTCTTAATTTGGATATATCAGTACCACAGCATTTTCGTTCCTGGGGCATAAGCAATGGGGGAGATGCCTCAGATGCCAGCAGCAGGGAATGCACACACTAAATAGGCACCAGAAAAGATGTGAAGAAACAAACGTTGAGTTTTCAGCAAATCCTGGCATAAGGTAACCCCCAAATGGCATCAGATATCTGGAAGTTGTCTGTAGGGAAAAACTATTTTCAAAATTAGGCAAAATCAAATAAGAAAAAAAATTGAAATTAAGAAAAAAACTCTAGAGACAATAGATTGTGCATTACTAAGAGAATAAAGTAATTTCACCTGTACAGACTAATTCCAAGTCATGTTTTACAGCCATCTATTGAAAAGGCCATCTGGCTGCACTCTGGGTCCCAAACCAAAACAACTCACAGCTTTCATGTGCACTATACTGGACCCCAAAATTCATTATTTGATCTCACTAAAGATCTTTCCAAGGCTTACTTTCAGGAAGTTCTGCCACTGATGTAGGAAGGTAAAGGGATTTTAAACATTTTTCCATAAACACAATAGTTCTGGCAATTTTTTGAGAGTGGATCAGATGTTAGTTAGCACAATGCAGCCTGAGGCAATAGCAACTGCAAATCATGGTGACTGATACCATTTGAGAACCAAGCTTCTTTTGATGCAGGGAAGAGCTTTTTTTTTTTTTCCTGAATAAAGGGAAAATGACAAACAGGAAATGGAAAAACCCTACAACTACAGAAACAACATGCTGAAGTACTGGTGACTGTGTGCAGGTGTCAAACAGACACCCTCCTCCCTCTCCTCCCATTTCACTTACTTGACATGTCAATCCAAAATTCCCAAATAAAGCCTAAAGCAATATGCAAGACTCCTCAGACACAGCAATGAGCCCCTGACTGGGAAAGAGTGAGAGCAAGAGCTGTCTAAAAAACGAGGGCAAACAACATTTCTAAAGGCACTGAGAAAGGAGAACAGCACTGGAGTGGAAGTCCAGCTTAAATAATAACACTGGATCAAAGCCACTCAACTAGTGATCTTTAAAATAAATACAGCCGATCTGTCAGTATAACCTCAAGAAGGCTGAGAGTTGGAGCAGCTACACCCAACTCACTCCATGCCAAAAGGGTTCCAAAGCAGGAGGTGGCTTCCCATGTCCACAGAGGCATTCACTGCCCACAGAGCAAAGCTGTTTCTGCCTCTGCTTCCTCCTGCTTCTGCTGATCTAAACACAAAGCACTGGAAGAGCAATTGTGCCATTTCAGTGTCAAAAAGATTAAACTGAAGGACTACTAACTCAGCAGATAGTACTTGAGAAGAACTTTTTTGGCAGTATTTAAGGGAAACAAAATACATAAAGCTCCTTTGTGAACAATATAAGAACAGAAAAACAGAGTAGTATTTTAATCAACATTTTCACATACTGAACATTTCTCTAAAATGCCAAAATTTTTAAATGGGAATCACATCCCTGGCTGGATTTCCCACACCAGAAGAGCGGTCAAAGCTCAGTCATTCTATGCACAGAAGAAACCTCCAGAAAAGTGAACAAGACTGAATATTCAATATTGTCTAAACCAGACACTCTTGGTCCCAACATGCTATATTCAAATATATATTGAAATGATATTAAAATGTGTGGTAAAGCTAAAATAATGAACTAATAGTCTTGAGTGAAGATTTTTCAGGAGATTCTGCTTTTCCTCCTGACACATCTCCTGACAGAACAAACACACCAGGAAACAGAGCACTGAAGTCAACTCCTTCCAAGCCCACCAAAAGGGGAAAAAAAATCTGAGTTCTTTGAAATCAGGTACTTTCTGCTTAAAAAAAAAGGAAAGGCTTTTACAAGGGCTTTTTATGTTAGAACAGGTTTCCCAGAGCTTTAAATTTCTGAGTGGGTTTCTGAACTGTCATTGCTGGTTATTACTAGTAGGCACAGAAATTCCCATTTTAATTACAAACTTTATTTTTAAATACATAATACAGTTTACATGTGAAGTGCTTTCAATGTAAGATATTTAATAACATTATGCTGAGCAAAATGGCTGACCAATTTCCTCGAAGCTCTTCCAGTTATGGGCTTTTTTCATTAAAACTATCTTACAGAACTAAGATGCAACTTAGGCTTTTGTATTCAGAAGCTAATTACTGTGTTTACCTTAGGGAGAAAGTATATACTTAACTGTTCTAATTCACTGAATGTTTCAATAATGATGTTAAGCATTTGGCATAAGACTGAAAGAAACCAAAGCCCTAATTAAACTTGTATTCACCAAAGATTTTTAAAAAAACAACTTCATTATCAAACTACTTTGTTAATAAGGCACAGTCAGACAAGTATTTACAAAGACTGGCTACCAATTCAGTTTTACCTGCACAGCCTTCCTGCTGGTCTGTCAACAGTAATCTGAAAGTTGTTTTCCCTGTCTGCTGCTGAGACATTCCAAGCACAAGGCAGAGCAGTAAGGCAACTAAAAGAAAAGGCATGCACAGGAGTTTGGCATTTGGGATGGATTCTGAGCATCTGCAAAGTAGTTCATTTTATAAATGGAGCATTCACCTGCTATTATTAAAATGGTGGCCAACTGTGATAAGAAAAATAGAAGTGATGCAGGCAGAGGCAGAGTATTTTAATAGGAATAAATAAGATGTCTGGTATGCTTTCAGCTAAGACTTTGCATGCAGCAATTCCCACAACTTTCAGAGATAATCTAAATTGAATTCTGAAATTCCCCACTGCCACTTAGGAAAGCTGAATGTACCAGGAGGTTTCTTGATAGCAGGTGAAATATCAAGGAATGAAATCTCCATTTAGGTAATGAGCCAGTACTGCATCCTACTTTGCATTTCTTATTAGAACAAAAGGAAGTCTTTGGGAATGACAACTGAAATAATTAGAACATTATTTTGGCTGGAGGAAAGTTCAGGAACTCTTCATATGGGATGTTTAAAAAACATGAAACAATTCTACCCACGGTCAAAGAATAAAAAATAAAAATGAAAAAAAGAGAGAAGCCTTACCTCCCCCTCCCAAATAATCTTTGAAGAATAATTGCTAGAGATTAGTACTCTATGGCTTCTGTGGCCTCTGAATGCCAGATAGATACTCTAAGAATTATTATTTTCAAGCTACTGCTTGTTTTCAATTTTTAGTAATTTCAAACAAAAACACTGCATCTATTTCACTTGAATAATCAAATTGCGCATAAAAAATCATTAAAAGCGTATTGTTGATACAAATTTGTATCACGTACTAAAAGATACTACTTCATAGATTAATTGTGAAACAAAAAAGATTAGACTATACAAAAAGTTTTTCAAATTCTTTTGCACAGCTGAACTCATACTGCAGGTTTGAGATAAAAAAATCTGTAAATGAAGTAGTCAACAAATGCTGAATACAAAATACATTCTAAAGTATTTTACAGAATGGCTGAATTATCAAGCATAAGAACTGAGGATAAAGAATGTTAATGACAAGCAGCCACATAGAGAACACAAAGCAATAAGTTTAAATCAGACTATTTTGGTTTGTGTAGCCCTTTATTAGCAACTAAAATAGAAGATATCTGTTGTACATCACGGGTAGTAACTGACTATACTGGAGTTTTATTATATTCTAATACAGAATCATTTATAAATGCGTTGTTTTCCTTTTTTTTTTCTTTTATTAAAAAGCTTCCACCCCCTTTTTCCCCCTTTTTCTGTTTACAACTTGCAAAACTATTCTGAAAGCTGAGTATATGTGCACAGGTTTGCAAAGAGTGCAAATTTAGGATATGGTAGATGCTTTACATGTTGTATTTTTAAGGACAGTCTACCACCATGCCTTCATAGCCATTATCTTTGCCAAAGAAAAAAAATCTCACAAAAAGTTCTGATACCAGCCTTCCTTCCATTGTCCTAAACAAGAAAGCATTTTTAAATGAGTTGAAACTAAGGAAGGACTACACCTACTAGAAAAGAACAGAGTTCTATTAGTTTGAGGTTTCAGTATACCCAAAGACCAGGGACTGTATCTTTGTAAGGGCTAGGCTGGGACCCAGTATACAGAGTGTGTGCAGGTGCCATCCCTGAGCATTCAGCAGTTCAGTGGACCATAAGTGCTCCAGCTGCATAACTCACTGAGCTGTCTTGCCAGTTTCGACACTGGCTTGACTGAGCATAATTCAAAAACGAAAAGCTCATATTCATTCCATTCTTCTGGAGCTCGTTGATAGCCTGAAGAGAGAAAAAGAGCTGCTTAAAAAAAGGTATCAGTGAAATTACCTTTCCTAGTTCTCAAAGGTCCTTGCAACCATCTCTCATCAGCTCATTATATAAGCACCTCCCAGTAACTAGCGGAGCTAGCCCACACCTCTGTGCTGTTTCATTCACTGACGCTCCCCCCACTGCACTCTGTACATCCATGCAGTTCTCTAAAGCAACACTAAGCCTTTCATGATGGATCCTTTAGAAACAATGCTTTCAGTTCCATGGGGAATTTATACAGAAACACAGATGCAACAGAAAAAAACTCAACACTATTAACACTTCTCAGATTCTATTTCTTCCACTAAGGAAAAAGAAGGTACAAAGATAACTTATTAAAGTGTGACAATTGCCAAAAGTGAATGAACAGAATTTGGCTGTGATTCACAGCAAAACTAATAATTATCTGATGGTAAGAAGTGGGTAAATTTGCAGAGTTGTCACAGTACTTAACTTTGCTACACAGATCCCCGTTACTGGTATCACTCATACAAACTTTTACACACTCCACTTTGAAAGGTTCCTCTGTATGTTCTCCATTCAGACTACATTCCCCGTGAATTAAGTTTTCCCTTTTAAAAAAGTTAACATGCTTCCTGTTTCAGATTTGAATTAGAATAAAAATACAGTGAGATTCACTCAAGCAATACGACAAATCTGCAGCACTCCAACAGTGCTGTAAAGCAGCTGTGACCAAATTTAGACAAGTTATGGCTTATGCAGGTTTATGTCTCCACTGCGTCTTCAAAGCAGAATACAGTAACCAGAAAGTAATCTGAATTCTAATTGTTGTTAATTTATGAGTTAATGGTGCACTGCACTAATACTTGGAGAGACAATCTCTCACCATATTTGCAAAACTCAAAAATGCTTCCAGGCATCACAAGGCACTCACAATAGCTAGCTAACAGCAATATAGAGAAAATATATACACATTCGTAAGTACTGATTCAAAGGAGTAAGTACATACTTCTTCAGGGAGATGGATTTATTTGTTCATTTATTTAGGGCAAGTGAATGACTGCATTTCATTGAAATTCAAAAGGAATGTGGTACCTCATCTCCCTTGGGGAACTGAAAACCCTCAGCCCTTTTAAGAGCTTACATTTGTCTATATGCAAGACACAAAAATCAGAGACCAAATTGAGAACACTTAAAAAATATTAATTCAAGGCTTGACATTTTAGAACTAAGGAATACTGCAGCAATACTGTGTTTTAACAAATGCAACAATTTTTCTAGAAGTTACATTCTTGAACAAATCAAAAGTTACTTACATTTAATAGCACTCCAATAGGATGTCTTCCACATATTGTATTATGGTATTTCTTCAAGTAATTGCTAAAAGATACAGGATCTAGCTGCTCTATAATGCTCATACCCTGAAAAAGAATCGATAGCAATAATTACATTACACATTCACAAGCAGGTGTTTATACATCACCTATTTGTTACAACAGAGCAGGAGGAAAAACCCTCTACTTTGTACCAAGGATATCAAGGGAATCTCAGCACATGAGCTCTAGCTTGTAGTCATCTTGTTTCCATTCCTTGTCAAACTAAAAGTGCAGGAGCTCTTCCAAAGCTGTCAATAATCCACAGATCTGTGAAGTTATCTTTGCGAATACCAGTGAAGCTCATGTTAAAAAAGCTCCTCCTGCAGACTAGTTGATCCCCACCATCCAAGAGTGCCCTACTTCTGCAAGATTTGGTACAGCCATAGCCAGACAAATTTACTAAAAGGGCAAAGCAGGAAAAAGTTATGCCTCCATCTGCTCTCCCTGGTAACAGAGTTAAACAGATTTAAGTGTTAGGGCCAAGCACTTGTCTGGGACTTCTGGAAGTCCAAAAACCCTAGATAAAACCATCACTATACACATGCACTTCACACACATAACAAGTGTGATGTATCCTGGACACGTCAGGCATGCAAGGCAGTTGATCTGGGCATGGGCTGGCCATTTGCTCAGAGTATAAAAAGCAGATCCAGAAAATCTCTAAAGCACTATAAAGTTGGTGCACAACGAAAGTGTAAGAACTTTCGAGATGTTGCGGAGATGTTGCTTCTGCTTCACATGAGACAGTCACATATATACATCCTTTCCTCCATTCAGAGCAAGACCCATGATCCCATGGAGTCATGCTAAGAATACCAGCATGTGTGGAAAACAAAACCTTCCACGTATACAAACATTTGCATCCTTAAAAGCAAAAAGAATCCTACAACTCCAGATACAGCCTACTCTTACCCCATCCCATAGAGTATATCAAACACCGTGAAAGTAGTTTACAAACAAGTGTAAATCAGTTATTGTTTTGGTTTCATCATTTGGTTTGCTCTTTTGCCTGCATTAGACTCCATCCTCCTCTTTTTTTCCATCCTCTGAAAATTATTAATTCCCTTCACCAAGGAAATGAGCTCCAGACACTCACTAATTCAATAAAATACATAGTTATGCTACTTCTGTTGGTGAAACAGTAAGTTCTTCCTTAGAGAGTAGAAGAAAACATATACTTTGCATGGGAATAACTGGAGGTTGATACCAGAAAAGGAGATAATTTAAGATTTCTGCATTTGTCCCAGCCCTTTCCCTTACTTTTGGGTGATAAAAGGAGAAGCCACAATGCAGGAAGCAGTCAGTCTGAAGTCTCCACCTCAAGAGTGAAATCTCCAGAGCACTCTGCAAGGGCGTTGGCGGATCTGGCAGATGAGCTAATTATTCAGACTGGATCAGAGCTTACAATAGAGGACCAGAAGATTCCCAGGAGAGCTGGGAGAATTATAAAATAGCAATGATAACCACTACCCTTGTGTACTTTTAAATAGAAGCAGACATAAGATTAATTCATAAAGAAATGCATTTTATGGAAAAACAAAACCAAGCTAAGCTGGCCAATTGCTGCTAAGAGCTCAGTTCTTCTGGAGTCATGGAAAGGGTGTTTGGACCCCTGGCCAGTAATTACAGCTGTTAATCACTCCAGATCTACAGAGCCTAAATGAGTGCCAAGAAAAATAATGGTAGCTATTCTCTAACTAGCAGTGATTCCATTGATACCATTGCACTTCCAAAGTTTCCAAAGCACATCTTTGAACCATCCATTTACTTGTAGATTGTACATATCAATACACAGCTAAAGAAAGCAGAACTAAACTTGACTACACACTCAAGTGAAACTAAAGATGCATAAGGCATTTACTCAGATACTGAACAGTTCACAAGAATATATTTTATCTGTTTGTAAAACCCTTTCATGACCTTTTAAAAAAATGAAAATAGCTGCTCAATTGAGAGACTTGTTTTACCGTTGTAAGTCACTGGAACATATTGGGCAGAGGCATTTGAGCATTTGTCTCAAATGAATGGACATGGATTTATGAGAATGCCTAGTAAGCTTATTACAATGCACAGTTCAGCACTCTAAAACATTTACAGCTACGCAACTCATCCCAGAAAATCCTAACAGAGTTCCATACATCACAGACTGGTGAAAATTCATAGGAAATTGGTATGAAGAGATATCCTATAAGCATTAAATTGCACTGAACTTTTCAATCTTTTGGATTTAAAAATCGTTGCAGCAGAGAAGCAAAGACTACCAAGCTTGTTTCTCAGTCTAAAATGGTGTTGAGGAACAAAGGAAACATTTTTGCCAAGTTGTGTTTTATTTTTTTAAAAAGCAGAAGTATGAAGCTAATAATTTTCAGTATTCAAAATGACTCAGCCAGGCATGGCTTAGAACAGAGTTAAAACACAAAACCCACATGACAAAAGTGTAAGCACAGTTCCATGGTTTATCACGTGGTTATTATGGTATCACATAGAAATTGCACACCTCAGTTACCCAGATACTTCTAATGGCATCTACAATATTCTAGCACAGTGCACCTAATATGATTAAAAATGTTACATTTTAAAATATCATCCCTTAATAGGATAAAGTATCTACATGCCTACAAAAAAACTTTAAAAAGTAA
>VYZT01039211.1:0-14814 GCA_013400735.1 Pomatostomus ruficeps
TATCTTTATAATATATGGTGTGGTCTAAATTACGGAAGCACTCTACAACTGCTTCAGGAGAAGAACTGTTTTTAAAGCATTCTGGCTTTCCTGAGCTGTGGAAACTCAACATATGATGAAGAATTAGCTAGAAGTGACAGCAGTTTTTCTAAACTGTACTAACCAGTTCCTGCAATAGAAGTCCTGGACTGTGTGACAACATGGAAAGTTTTCTAAGCAAATGCTGCTGCACTCCATAGATATTTTTACTGGAAATAATTTGCTGGTGTCATTAAATTACCCTTAACTTGATTAACACAAGCTTAAAGAAAATACTATACTATGCAGCTACTCCAATAACGGAGTATGACTGCAAAAAAGCAACTTTTCAACAAAATGTACTACAGAACAAAGATCAAGAATGTTAATGCGGTATGAAAGAGAATGTAGCATTGAAAACAATACTTACTACACCAAATGACACCTCCTGGTGCAATGGATCATGGGCTAAGAACTGAAGAGGAGCTGAGGGAGGTAACGTTGGTGGATGGGCTGAGGGAGGGTATGTAAAACCTCCTACAGGAAGATGTTCTCCAAGCAATTCTACGTCATTTTCTATCCTTTGAAGTGGCTAAAAGAAAACAAGAGATAGCCTTTGTTGCAACGATATAGATGAAATTTTTTCCCCAATAAAGAACTGCAGTCCCAGTTGTATATTCTATGCTGCCATGATCAATTTTATAGTAATTGTGTGAACAATTCCTAGGTCATTAACACTACTCAAAAAAGCAAAGACAACACTACACATTTGATATAAATTCACCTTTTTCAGCTAGCCATGCTTATAGACCAGGAATTTATGCGATCTAGCAAATATAGGAGTGGCTGTAATTTCCTGTATCTTGCATTTTTCAGGACAAATATTTGCTCTCCTTCTTGCCAGGCTGCTCTCACTGTATAACTATGCGAGAGAAAAAAATAAACAACCATAGACAAGAACTGAAATTGTACCAAAAGAACTGAAAAGTGGAGAGGAAACATGGTGGTTCCAGTGGATGAAACTGATAATGATATCCAGTAATCAAGCAGATGCTTTCCTAGGAGGGTCACACAAGCAGTTCTAACAAGCAGTTCTGAGGTTTCTGATGCATGAGATTCTGGATTAGTTTTGTACCTAGTCAAATCTATTACATCAGTCAGGTCCAAAAGTGCTCAAGAAACAACCACGAATTCTCACTGTTTCATAAATACACCCTTCTGTTACTGACACTGAATTCCACCATTTCAAGAAATTCAGCTAAGAAAGCCACCTTGTGGAACCAAAGGAATATTCTGTTTTCCTGTTATGCAGAAGAAACACAATATTCTTAAACCACTATGATGCAAGCTTTTTGCCAGAGCTGAAAGTTGACAGACAAGCCTACTTAAAAACCTAAGTATGCAACTCAAGCTAAAACCTAAGTCCATACATATTCTAAAGCAAAGCCTTATAAAGATTACTACCACAGAAAACCACTTTGTTATGATGATGGAAACCATTCTCCCATCACTGTAATGAAGTGATTACAACTGTATCTACACCTGAGACATGGCCTGAGGGAGTCTCAGCAGTGTTTGCAACAATGAAACTATATCCTATTTCTGCATTACTGAAATATCTTCTACTCAGCAGCGCAAACAAATGGACGAGTACTCAGATAACCACACAGAAAGAGTGGTAGGCCAGAACTGTAAATCTGATTTCCCCTAAATCCAAAAGAGGGTGACATTTTCCCAAGCTTGCATAGTTCCTATCACTAAGCCAAATCTGCTTACACAGACATCAGTTACTTTCATAAGTGTGAAAAAAATGTTCTAGGAAAAGGACTGGTCAGTTAAAAATTAATCAAGAAATAATACAAAAGAAGCATGTAATTAAAGTAACATTCTGTGCTTCTTTCTCTGCTAAGCTTTTCTCTGAGATGCCTACTATGCTTATGGAACCTCCTCTGGATTCTATTCTGCTTCCTGGGAAAGAAATACCTGATGCTGAAGGAAATACCCATACTTCTGAGGAAGTAAAAGCCTATGGAGAAACAGCACAGACAATGATGAAATCTGAACTGAAACACTGAACTTCAGAAGTATTTTTTCATCTTCATACCAAGTGGCTACAACTTGAAAGAAAATCCTTGTTTCCTCCATCAGGTATCAGTCCTATGTGTTCATCCAGCCCACCAGTTTTACTGAGAGTGGGGTAAGAAGCATTACTTACCGATCGTGATTGCTGTGCTTGGAAAGGAACAAATTGTCCTGGAGGAGGTAAGTGAGGAGGGTGATGTGTAGAGATATGAGGAGGATGCAAAAGGAATGGGTCGCTAGAAATGAGGGGTGGAAATGCTGCATATGGTACAGGTAGGTGCTGGACTGAGCACGCCTGAAGCATCTGAAATAAAACGAAAACAATATACTTTTGTAGCATAAACATTCCCTATATAATGTTCTGTATTCTATGTATTTATTATGGAAAGATATCATTATAACAGAACAGTTCTTCTGCCTTGTTGAAAAAGCCTCCAAAATACACATAAATAATAACTCATTCAAGCACCCAAGGAAAAGTGGTTAGTACAGAACAGGCTCTAGGAAGTACCATGGTGTCACATCTGCTAGGTGCTCATGAGGTCACCAGGAGTTTGGATTTTCAATACTCCACGATTAGGCAGGCTCCTAAGTGATAAGCAGATACGGTTATCCTAGTTCATTTAATTTTTCCCACATCAAAACAAAATGCCAAAGCAATGGTCTTGCAATCACTTTAAGCTCTAGATTTAGCTGAGGGACTTTCAGTTGTCAGACTGTGCCTAAAGAACTCTGTTGTCTCATATACTAAGAATAATTCATACAGTCTGCTCAGTTTTGCACTTTTGTGTGAGTCCTATGCTCTAAAAGCAGCTCTCTAGTGACAGATACTACGGGAAACAGCTCTTTTTTCCTCCTCCTTTGAATTTCTGACATAAAAGTGACTTAGGGCACTAAAGTTTGAACAGTAAAATGATGAGGGCACTGCAGAGGAACAGGAATGTACTTTGTGGCACTGTTCAGTTTTACTTCCACCTTTATATATGGAGGAGCAAGGAACCTCCATTCTCTTTTTTGTTGCGCTTTGATCCATTATGAGACTATCAGGCATTTCTTTTACACTTTTAGCAACTAGAAGAACATTTTTAAGATATTCATTATCAAATCTTAAAAAGAAGGATTACCCAGTTTTGATCTCTCACTTTTTTTTTTCTTGTTAGTCGTGTCACTCAGCATACATTTGAATATTGACTATAACAGCATAAAATGGTAAAAAGAACAAATTTAAAATTAGATTTTAGTAGTGGAGGTGCAACTAACATCTCAATTTGCTGTGATCATAACCAAACATAAATCTTTAAGTGCACCAAAACAGTAGTAGATTAATTTAATCTGACTACTATTTTTAATTTAAATGCTGACTATTCTTTTCCCTTAGTTACTACATCATTTTTCTAAAAAACAAATACCATAGACAAGTGTTTCTATGGTTATAATACATTTTGACTGTATTTTACTAAATTGAAAACTGTCCTCTGAAATAGCTGAAAATAAATTTGCAGGTAGAACATCTCACAATCCTCTTCAAAACATGAGATTCTTTGGGAAACATCAAAAGAGGATTCCATGTGGTAAAGATTACCATAGCTCCTATATATGTTTGGAATGTTTGATTTGTGCTATGCCCATGTAATTTTTTAAAGTTGGAGCAAATAAGGTCACATTAACTTCCAAGCACAAAGAAAGAAAATATACCTGTTTATTCATTCAAGATTTAAAAAAGTTCTTCTGTTTGGACATATCATAGAATGGCCTGGCTTGGAAGGCACCTTAAAGATCATTTTGTTTCAAACCCCCTGCCATAGGCAGGGACACCTTTCACTAGACAAGGTTGCTTAAAGGTTCATCCAACCTGGCCTTCAACACTTTCAGGGAGGTAGCATCCATTACTTTTCTGGGTAACCCATTCCAGTGCCTCACCACACTCACAGTAAAGAATTTTTCCTAATATCTTATTTAAACCTACTCTTTTTCACTTTGAAGCCATTCCCCATCTTGTTCTGTTACTTTATGCACTTCTAAAAAGTCTCTCTCCACCTTTATTGTAGGCTGCCTTCAAGTGCTGGAATTAGGGCACCTCAAAGCCTTCTCTTTTCCCAGCTGAAAAAACCAAATTCTCTCAGGCTTTCGTCACATGAGAGGTGCTCCATCCCTCTCTTCATCTTGGTGGCCTCCTCTGGACTCACTCCAGCAGGTCCATGTCCTTCCTGTGCTGAGGACCTCACAGCTGGATGCAGTGTCCCAGGTGGGGTCTCACCAGAGCAGAGGGGCAGAATCCCCTCGCTGGCCCTGCTGCCCACGCTGCTTTGGATGCAGCCCAGGGCACGTTTGGCTTTCTGGGCTGGGAGTGTCCATGGCTGGGTCATGTCCAGCCTCTCACCCACCAGCACCCCCAAGTCTTTCTCACAGAGCTGCTCTTCATCTGTTCATTCCCAGCCTGTGCCAATATGCCTTTGTGTTTCGTCTTATTAAACCACATGAGATTTCATGTGGGCCCACTTCTCAAGCTTGTCCATGCCGCTATGAATGCCATCATGTCCTTCAAAGAACTTTTAAAATTGATGAAGGTATTTAACAAATGGCATTTACTTCATGGTTACATGTGCAGTGAGAGAGACAAATACTATGACAATAACAAAAGGATACTGGGAAGTTCATAGGTTAAGCTGGTAAGCAAGGTGACATGCTGGAGGGCATGGGCTTCCTTTGAGATCTATTTTTATAGGTTGGAGAAAATGACTGACAAGGAACTATGTAAAGTTCAAAGGCAAATGGCAAGTGGTCTGGCACTGGAAGAGAGTAACTCCATGGAGCAGGACACTCTGAGACTAACTGGTTGCAGTTAAGATTTGCAGAAAAAAAAAGTGCTTGTGGTGGACATGTACACAATACCCATAGTTAAAAAGGCCTATGGCATGCTGGGCTGCATGGGTAAGAATGTGACTTGTGAAACCAGTGAAGTAATTCTGCCCCTCTATTCAGAACTTGTGACACTAATTTCAAGTCCTGGGCCCAGTTTTGGGCATCCCATTGCCAAACAAACACAATGACAACACGATGACGAGGAACTTGGAGAAAATGGCATAAAAGAGGTAGCAGAACTAGACTTGTTCTGCTTTTAAAAGAGAAAAGTAAGCAAAAACCTTATCACTGTGTCTAACTACTTCCTGAGAGTGGACAAGAAGAATCCAAGTCCTCCTCAAGAACCAAAGGGAATAAGCACAAGGACCAATGGGACCAAAATACAACAAAGAAAATTCAAGCAGACATACAGAGGAAATTCTTCATCACAAGGACAGTCAAACACCGGAGCAGAAGCTTAGAGGGGTTGTGAAATCTCCACACTTGGAAATTGGTAGGACAGCAGGTGACCACCAGACAACCTCCAGAGTCCTCCCGTAACTTAAAACTATTCCTCAATTTTATGCTCTAACAGAAGAAAGCATAAAGTCTGCCTGCTGATGCTGCAGAAACGTAACTGTTTATATTCACTTGGATTTCATCTATTCGCTCAACACACCTGATTAACTGTTGTACATTCAAAGCAAAAACCAGAGGACAATTGTATTGTTGAATTACAAAACATTTTATGAATTGCACAGATAATATACCTATTCAAAGCACAGGGTAAGATTATTAGTATCTGTTGGATGGATTTCCCTAAGCCCTAATATGGTTTCATATTTTGCTCTGTTGTTATTTCTTCGGACATGTTGCTTTCTTGCCTTGTTGAATTTACTATGTAAGTATTGTTCCAATCTCTGAGTACTTATTCTGAGATTGCTTTGTTCCACTAATACCCCTAAACAGAAGAAGGATGTCTCTCATGCTGCCTCAGGGATACATATGAGCTTATGTAACAGATTTTCACCAATCTGACAGGTAAGGGGACCTGATTCTCACAAATACTCCTGACTAACCAGCAGCATGCTGCAGACCTTGTTGCCTCTCATGGGGATAAATGGCACCTGGATACAATAAATGTAAATTACCAGTACTCTTCAATGAGCAGCTTAAAGAAATAGATGGGTCATCTCAAGGTTTTTGTTTCAGTGCCATACAGGCTTATTCATGTTATAAATGAAATTAATGTTTTGGGAGTTAATGATTTTATAAGATGGTTGATGAGCTAGTTATTGTTGAATTGTATAGTTATTGGTTGTAATGTTAAAATGTGGCCACCAGATGGGGCGGTAAATGGGCAGAGTGGGTAGAGGTTTATAGAAGGTCCTAGAAAGTGAGGTAATAGAAAAAGAAGCCAATCACTCGACGCCCTTCTGAAAGACAAGATCAAAGCCCAGTGAGACCCCTGGATACGAGCCATCGGAAGGAGGATTCAAGCAGGATCAATCCCGGACTGATAGAGGGTATAAAGACTGTCCCAAGACCCCGCCCAGGGTTCTCCTGAGCAACTTGTATCCGAGGGAGCACCCAGAGTGCTTGCATTCTGTTAATTTGTTTCTCTGGCTTGTCGAGTGGATCCTGGGCTACTCCTAGGTTCCCGCTCCCAGTTGCTCTTTAATAAAAGAGTTAATTTTGCTCTTGTTACAATTGAAGTCTTTTATAACATTCATGTCACAGAATGCATCACAAGAGAAGCAAAGTTACGCACTGCTGGCAGAGACCAACACTATACCAACATCAAAAATGTCCACTAGATGCTGTATATAGTACTGTGTATGACATCATAAATTTATACTAGAAAAAAAAGATTGAAACTGGTGTAGTTACAGAAGACCCACTTACTGGGGGAGGCACACTGCAAACAGGAAGATGCTGGCCACTGAAAACCACTGAGCACCCTGGGACCTGCTGTGTGCTGCAGGCGGGAATGTGCTGGCCTGTGCAAAGTGGTATCCCATGTGGAGCCACAGTTGTCACTGTGTATGAAACAGGAACTGTGCCCTGATGGATCTGCAGTAGAAGGAAAAGAAAAAGTATTTAGTAACTTACTGCAAACTCTTAACCCTGTTGTACAACACAGTAAGATAACAAGCTTTTACTTACATATCAGAAAAATAATATATTCACAAAGAAAGTGTAAAAGGAGGCACATGGTTGTTATTTCTGTTCATTAAAATGTTTTTCTCAGTGGAATGTTATATACTAGTGAGAAGTTTCTGGGCAAGAGGGATCTCTCAGGTCACAATGTTCAAACTTCAGTGGCACCTTAGTCACTCAGAAGCACATCGGACTACTAAGACTGCCTACCCTCCTAATAAGATTAATTCTTATGAAGTAAGAAGGTAGTAACTCCCGCATAAAAGCTAATCTACAAGCAGCTCAAGAATTTTCTCAGTTCTGAAGAGACTGATTCAATATTAGCTTAAGAGACTTGTATTGTTAAACAACAAACCCATTTTTCAGATGTTCTTTCTTCCAAAGAGACCGCTCTCCTGATTCACTTTCAGGCCATCACTTAAGCTAAATTCCTAACCTACGTAACAGAACAGTTAACTAGAAAGCTGAAAAGGAAAAGTTAACATGACTAAGAGGCAGCAAACCCTAACTATTCAGATTCATATTAGGAAGCCAGGTAACCCAATTTTCTAACTACTGGCAATCCCTAAAATTTAATCACCAATCAAAGATCCAGAGGTATTCTGGACCTAAAAACCACATGGGTTGTTTGTTTGTTTGAAATTTTGTTGTTGGTTTTGTTGGATTTTTTAACAATAAACCTTTTAACACTCTGATGCTCTAATAAAACTGAAAAGGCTTAAGAGTAAGGATATTTCATATTAATTGAAAGTAATTATTTCAAAGCTCTCTCTTTCTTCATGATCAGCCAAAATAGAACCTGCTTATTTAAAATGGAAAAAGAACAGCTCCTCAGGAGGGTAAGAATGAGTCCAGAGAGTTAACTACCAAAATAGAACACATATCACTAAGAAGAGGTTAAAATCTCAACCTGTGTATCAATAATGACAGAAACCAGTCTCAGGAGAGACACTGAACTTGAACAAGTTCTGGCTCTGCCACAAAAGCTGGGCATAAGTGCAATGGTATGTGTGATCCTGGCATGTTTATTGGTCATAATAACAAGAATAATAATAAATAATGACTTCTCAAACTGTTCAAGACCCTGAACTGAAAAGCAGCACCATGGAAAACCTCAGTTAGTCTAGAAATACTGACATCTGATCGCAGACGGTGTTTGGCAGCATGATGGAAAACTGCACAGCCAGACTTGTCATGATGTAAGCTTTCAACATAAAGCAAGAACATTAGCTGATCTCCAGCAGAAGAACTCTTAAAAATGTAAGCTTGTGTGATGGTGAGAATGGCATTGGCTTCTGTCCTTGTCCTTGGTCCCAAATGCAAATACTTCCCTGCTGAGAACTGCTCTGCACAACTAATATGACACACCAGTGCCATGAACTGCACTGAATGCAAACCAGCCTTTCAGGAGGGATGTTACAGCTGCATTCTGTGCACATGCAGCTTCAGATGTGGACATGCACACAGCAAAGTCTACTCACGGCAGTGTAGCAAGTGGTGTACTTGTGCTACAGTCTCTTAATTTAGCAGACAACAACAAAGGTTACCACAATAGGAGCACAGAATCATTTAGGCTGGAAAAGACACCTAAGTTCATCAAGTCCAACCATTAACACAGCTCTGCCACCTGTAATCATGTTTGCTACAGCTTTGTGTCTTTTAACTACCTCCAGGTATGGTGACTCCGCCACTTTCCTGGGCAACCAGTTCCAATGCTTGACAATCCTTTCAGTAATTTTTCTTAATACCCAATCTAAACTACCCCTGTGCAATTCGGTGCAATTTCTTCTTGTCCTGTCACTTGTTACTTGGGAGACCAACTCCCACCTAGTTACAACCTCCTTTCAGGTAGTTTTAGAGATTGGTAAGGTCCTCCCAGAGCCTCCTTTTCTCCAGGCTAAACCCACCCAGCTCCCTCAGCCACTCCTAATATTTTGTGCTGTAGCCCCTTCACCACCTTCACTGCTCATAGGAAGACATGCTCCATCACTGCAATGCCCTTCTGGTAGTGAGGGGCCCAAAATTTGTTTTAAGGGTCCTCAGTTACAGATTTCAATACAAAGTGCTGTCACAGAGAGGAATTATTTACTTTCTGGACCAACCACATATATAATTTTTCCATATAATTTAAGGAGCAGTTGTTAGGCTTGGATGGTTAATTTAGTTATGCAACAAAACTATCATGAGTTCTGCTGTTATGTAGGCAACCAACTACAGGCATTGTGAATTCTATTTCTAAATAATATATTTTAACTATTTATTGACTCCTGAGCTAAGGTGAGGTATTTCATGTGAAATAGAACACATAATTAATAAGTATCATATCACATCTTCATTGCAAGAAACTAACTACAAAAGCAAAATAACTGCATTTCAAAGGTTAGAGACCTAGGGAAATATGCCAGTTCATACACTGACAAATTGTAAAGTATAAATTCTTAAGTATCAATCTTCTTTATTAAAAGTGAACTTTCTTTTTGGTTTTTTTTCCCACTGCCTACTGCAATGCTTCATACACACAATATTCAACAAAAACTACCACTCTGTAAGAAGCCAAATAGAATTTAGTGCTCTGTGACTTTCATTGTCAACTATGAGTGACGTGAACTATTTGGTGAGGAGAGGGATCTTGAAGATTTGGGGGAAAATCCCCCAAAACCACACACCACATCTGGAACAGCCTTCTCTTTGTACTCTGAAAATTTTACCTGATCGTGAATGTCAACCATCACTGCATTCTGCTGTGGTGGGTGAGCAGCTGGGTGCAACATACGAGGTGATACATTTGGTGGGCGAAAGGCTCGAGGCTCTTCTATTGCTTGCTGCTGTCCATACGAGAAATGGTGATAGTTTTCATCCTGGCTAATGGAATTATGTCTAGACAAACGATCTCTCCTTGTTCTCTGACGTCGAACAGGAGGACTGGAAATGCATTAAAAAAATTAGAGGTCATATAAATGACACAAATCCTTCTTAATAACTAAAACCTCAAGAGAATAAAATACCAAGAAAGTTTTTAAACTGGAAAATTTTACTAGAACAAGTTTATTAGATTGAAATAAAACTTTTTACTGACAGAACTGCTAGAATCCTTATAAATGATACCTTTCTCAGTATGAAAATGCATAACATAGCATAACCTAATGCTGTTAGGGAAACCAAGAAAAGAACTCCTATGTAAATATTACCTGGTTAAAAAAATGACACTTGGATTGCCATAGCAGTACTCAAAAGTCAAGACAGTAATCTTTATGAGATTTTCATGCCTTTATTCTATCTAGGTAAAAATCCTTCATTAAATGATCACAAATTTCTCCAGGGTCTTTGTTTCAACTACACTACAGAATGATTGCTTGCTTAGTGACAGCAGACAAAGCACTAGACTTCTTTGAAGAAACAAATTAATTTTTCAGCTCTCACATGTTCACTACATAACTGAGTGCTTTCTAAATTTCTCTCCAGAAGATTCCAGGAAATTATGATTGTGGAACTGTTTCTTTTTCAGAGTGGAGAACTTCTGTAGATAGATTTAGACCAGAGCATATAATACGTCTTTTGACTAACTGATCTACAGGCGTAGGATTTGGTTATGTATTCTTATATAATTGTGTGTATGTTCTGAGCAGAACTGCAACTACCTTGAACCGAAACGTCTATAAATCAGAGACCAGTGGCTCAGGTTCAGCACTCAGAAAATGATGCACACAGAGGTGATAAACTCACTATGGGAAGTTTTAAATAAGTCACTTCTCATTTATTTGGAAGAGGAAACACTGAAAGCACAAAATGATCTTGCTGTACTTTCAGTATGTGCCTTTTGATCTTCTCAACACACACACAAGTTGCAGGTCCCAGAAGCAACAGCAAATTAAAGCTAGATGGGGTGAAATGGTTTCCCAATTCTGAAACAGGCTAAAAGACCCAAACTGGAGAGAAGTCATGAAAAGGATCTGTGATCATTATTGGAACATGTCCTCTCCAACAGTACATGGAACAGAACTTCTGCTATTACGGAATAAAAATCAAATAAACCTGAAACCTGTTGGCAAACCCCAGATAGTTCTCAGGTTGAGTCCAAATTTCATGCTGCACGAAACAGACACACTCAGGGAAAGCGAGACCACATTACCAGCTTTTCAGATGCTACCTGAGTATATGATACAATGTCTCAAGCCACTATTTTTCTACCCTGCTTCATAGAGATTTTATGACATTATTATCTCTCTTAGAACTAAACAAATGCTAATTCTCAACAGGACAGAAGGCACAAGACCAGGCTGTAACATAGCAAAGAAAAACTCAAACAAATTAAAGAATGCAGAGCTGCCTTTGTTTTTACAAAATACTGTGGCAGAACATACAAGCTGTGTTTTCTTCTAAGCATTGAGAACCTGAATTTACATTCTTACTAATGTATCTTGTCTTAAAGCCAGTTTCCTTTCACGAAGTTTTTGCTGCACACTCTGTCACTACATTACTAGTATGATACAACTGCTACACTCTCCTTAGGCAAAATTAAAATAAATAATTTCTAACCACAGAACTAGCAATGCAGAAGATGTTCAACTGTTTGGAGTACTCACGTTGTTTTAAATTTGCTATTTCCTGTTATGAAACAGAAATGGTCGGAATATTTTAACACAAAACAAGGTCCATGTGAGCATTTTTCTTTGGAAAAGCTTCAAAAATAGAGGAAAGTTCCAAAGGACAGCACCAGTGCTTCAGAAGAACAGAAATTCTCTTAACTGCCATCAGCACTTAGACAAGGCGGTTTCTTAGACAGTGTAGTTCTCATAAAATTAGTCTTGCCTCTGTCTTGGTTAAAAGGCCTGGCTTTACTTTTCTATGAATCCAGAATTATGAAAAAGCCAACAAAAGCTGGCAAAACTTCTGGAGTGTCTTTTTAAATGAACAAAGAAGTATCATTCTCTGGTAAAAAGCTAAGCTGGACTTTTTCTGTGCAGAATTATAAATATACTATACTTTCAGTCAGCAAAATTCAGAGCATCTGGATACATAGCTTCTGAATTACTGGAAATTGCTTCAGAATAATTGTGAAGACATAGTTCTAAACCATTACTAAACATCAGTAAAGAACTTGTTCTTAAAGTCTTTAAAAAACAGCCACAAAAAATCCTCTTACTACATGCACAGTATAAACATGGTAAATGCCAGGTTAAAACAAAGAGACAGGATGAAAGTGGTGAAAAAATTGCAGGAATTCCTACCCTCAGGTAAGAACAGCCATCAAAAGGTATCCATAACTGCAGAGTTAGTATGTGTACATCTTAGTATTTCTAATAAGGGTGATTTCTTTGTAGTAAGACATTCTTGAATCCCTTTAGTTCAGAATTACATTCAAGACAAGGAGGAAAGAAAGCACAGATGAAAGGTAAGGCACAGCAATGGTACAGATCCCCCCATTTCACAATGACTGATAAATTGGAATGGCATTCTCTGTTTCATATAGGCATGCATCACATTTTTACATTCATAATTTATCTGTACTATATATAAGTATCTGGACAAAAATAATCTTTCTGCAAATTCACACCAGAAGGCTATCTTTCTTAATGCAGAACTTATTTGCTTACAATGAATTGGAATAAAAAACCAAAACAAATTAGGGCACTGTTGTGTTAGGCACAGTACAAAATCACTCATATCAAAAGGTAAGGTCTAAATAGTAAGCCAGATAAGGAAAAAAAATCCAGGTAATAAAAAAACCCAAGATAGACTGTCCTGACCAACAGGAATCAACTGGTAGGACAAAAGAGTTAATGCTGATGACCCTGGGGCAGTGATGTCCACACTAGACACACTTCAGAGGTTTAGCCTACACTTGCCCTAGACTGTTTCCTTGAGCTCAATGATCATTTGCAGCTGGAGCGAACCTTTAATCTTTTTTTAATCTGAAAACCTGGTGAACTCTGAAACCATTCTGCAAGAGAGAGTGAGAAAACAAAAAAAAAAGAAGAGAAAACAAAGCAGGGAAAACAAAAAATTTGCTTCAAAAGCATAGGCATAACCTCTCCTAAAGCATTAATAACAGATGCACTCATAATAATCTTAAGGAATCATGCTTTTGATACATGAGAATGCCTATTAGTTCTGATACGACTCCAGAGCACTCTTAAGACTCAGAAAGACTCCTGCAAAACAGGAAACATGTATGTGTTTTTCTCCCTAAAAATCCTGTTTCTACAAGAAGAAGTTGGGTGCAATACTATTCTGGAATTGACCTAGAGCTAGCTCATTTTTTAGCACCCAAGCTGAAAAATGCCCTGACTCAAGTGCAGGGGAACAAAGTACTGACCTATTCAAGTGTCTCTGATGATAGGAAAACCTGTATTATTACCTAAGAGCAGGTGAGCTGGCCCAAGGAAGAGTAATGCTTTGTGTCCCCCATGCTGCAGCCAAACCTAACACCTCGAAGATGGCTTTGCAATGAGGTGTCTCCCTGTTGGCAAATGGCTTACGTGCAAAAGCTACAGGCTACTACCTCAGTAACACCTGACTGCATTTGAATGTCAACTTCTCCCATGCACATTCACCCCTTACACATTTCCACTCTTATCCTCCATCCCACAGTATATCCAAACTGTCTAGATTCTGCTATCTAGCATTTAGCTTGTTATGCATGCTGCTTAACTCTGCAGATGTTAAAGAACACTGCAAAGAAATTTGTGTAAGCTGACTAGATTCCAAACAAAAATGACCAAATGTACATATTCTAGGCATCTCAGTTCAAACCATTCAAGGTCAAGATAATTTTGTGGACCAAAGGCCCCTAACAGAGCATCCTTGTACCAAATGATATAAAAGGTCTGATCTCCTGTCTTCACAACAATTAAGTTCACATTTCAACCTCTTTCCTAAGTCTGACAAGCTGCGTTGAGAGGTATGTATTTTACATGCCACTGATCGAAGTGAACTTCATGAAGTTGAAGCAAAGATATAAAACTAGTATGCTCTAAAATCTCCTACTCCAAAACTACTGGCTGATCATTGTTGACAAATTTGATATGTGAATCTGAAGAAAACTAGCTAAATATATCTTAAGCCTAAATTTTGTATTCATGAAAGAGCATAGCCACTTCTTCTTTTAAGTACAAACTAAGCCAAAGCATTTCTTAGAAGCAAACAGAGACAGTGTGTTTTAACTTGCATAAGGTGATTCAGTATTTTTGAGGCAGAATGTGAGGAAGTGAAAGCTTCTGTTTTGGATAATTTGTTATTGCTAAGAATAGTAAAAAAGTCTGTGGTTTTATGTTTTGCTAAACTATCATATGTCCAGGCACCAGATCCAATCTCTCTCTTCCATGACCACTGGCACTTATTCCAAAATTTCTGCTTTGAGAAGTTAAAGAGTGTCGTGGTTTGACTTTGGCTAAGTGCTAGGCACTTACGGCAGCCGCTTACTTGTTCCCTCCCCTGCCACAGCTGGGCAGAGGAGAGAAGGAGAGGGGGGGAAAAAAAACTTTAGGGAATTAACTTAAAGGTTTATGAGTTGAGATAAGGAACTGGGAGAAAACGCTCTAAGGACAAACCAGGCTTAACTTCAGTTGTAAAGTGAAATTGATTACTACCAGAGGTAGAAGGAGGATATGAGAAATAAACTAAGCCTTTCTTTTCCCTCCCCACCCCTCCCTCTCTCCCACCAACAATGCAAGGGGAGCAAGGTNGCAAGGGGAGCAAGGTGTGGGGGTTCAG
>VYZT01039219.1:0-16699 GCA_013400735.1 Pomatostomus ruficeps
ATATATATAGATAGATATAAAATTGGGAATTCCCAGGTGGCTCAGAATGGTCTGGCTGTATGAGGAAATCGTTACTGCACAAAGATCAGGTCCTGAAAGGAGGATCAAGAGTGAATTTACAGGGTGGGGAACCAAGAGGGTTGTGCTTTCTTGGCCCTTAACAGCATTTGATGATATCTTTGTGAGATACCATGGTGATGATGATTTTATTTCTATTTTCCCCCAAATCAAAATTTCTGGATAAGTCAATGATCAGTCCCACCCTCTTCTCTCTAGAAGCTTTATTCAAGGAGGCTTCCTTCTTATTTTTCTTTCTTTCCCCTAGAAGTCCTCCACATCCACATAATTATCTCAGGTTTACCTTAAAGGCAAGCATATGTGTGGCACTTCCTTGAGTAGTCTCTCCAAGGAGCTGATCTTCCACCGCTTTGTACTTACTGTATAATTTTTCTTATTTATGCTACTCTGAATGGAGCAGAGCTATGAAAGGAGCCAGGTTTTTGTGTTCATTTTTGGAGCGATTGAGATTTCTCTTAATATAAAAAACACAACATCAGTCTAACAGATCTTAATGAACTTGGACGAAGTACAGGAAAACACAGAAGCACTTTGTCCTTGGGGGTAGGATAGATGGAATCCTAGCTATGAGTTCCTGGGAAAGCCAGAGAAAGCGGAGTGAAGTGGAGGCTGGAGTTGACAAAGTAAATCTATGAAGTTTGATTTAAAATGCCACAATGACCAACTCTCTTGAGAGATGGAAAGGTTTTTGTAGATAACAAGAGAAAGCAGCTTCAATACATTTCCTTTTTGAACTACGTTGAAAAATAGAGGCAATGTCCCAAACATGAGAATTTTTTTTTAATACTTCTTATTTTGACTCCATCAGTATAATTCCCTTACAATTTGTTTCTTCATGCATTCTCTCATCTGCAATTGTAACATTTGTGTAAACTGAGCAAGTGCAGAAGGACTAATCTGAGTGCAGCTTGGTTCCAGCATTTAAAAAGCTCTGCATTGCCCAGCTGTTATCAGGATTCATGGGAGACAAACCCCGTCATCTTACCTGACACATTTGGGAATGTGGGGAAGTCTGGATTCATGAGTTGTAAGTTTGTGTTGTCATGGAAGACTTGCATGTGGCTTCTTCTTCTGCCTACTCCATCCATTGTATAAAACATCACACAACATTTTAAAAACCCTTTTCCACTGAGTTCTGCTTTTGATTTCCTCTGCAAATTCATGAAGGAGAGTTGAGTGAGATCACTTGTAATGTCTGAGAATAACAGTTCACCCAAAATACACATATTTATAGGATATTCTGTATATCACAAATTAATTAATCTGGGAACTATATCTGAAATAAAACCCCTGCGTAGCTCAGAAAAATGTTGTCTTGTTGCAAGACCTCTTGTGAGTTCTTTGCAGCCATATGAATCGTTCACCATAATCTAAGTGCAAAGCAGTCAGTATAACTTTAGAAACAAACAAATTCAAAGTGCAGCAAAACTTTGTTGAATTCAGTTCTTCGCAGGCAGCAATGAGCAGTCAGTGTGTGTCCAAAGGACAGCCATCACTGTTATCAACCTCAGCAGAGCTCCATGGAAAACATCAGGCAAAGCTCAGCCAGCAGGCTGCTCTCTCTGGATGGGAAATAACCTCAGTCTGCAAAGATTCCCATTTCAGAGGAGTAAAATCTTGTCTTGTGGGTCCCAACACTATCCCTGCTTCAGCCAGTGCCCTCTAATGCCTGGAAGGCAGGAGCTGTTCATCCCCTCTCCCCTGCTTACTAAAGGTGGTTTATTACACTGCCATGTTTTCAAGGCTGTCTTACCCCACTTTCATTCACCCAGCTGAAATTATTCTGGTTTTACAAGTGGACTTATAAAGTTTTCCAGATGCAGTGAGTCCACAGAATAAAAGATGTTCCATTAATGGAACCATAAAGGTTAACAAAGAAATATTGTTAGCGTAGCTGTACCAGTTAATGATTTTAGAGGCTTTACTGACTGGGAGTGAAGTGCTCGGAGTTGAGCGCTGAGGTTTCTTCTCCACACATGTCAGCCCCCAGGAACAGAGACTTGCAGCATTTATTTTCAGCTTTCTGTGTGGTGGTTAACTGGAGTGCTGTGTTCTGAAGGTCCTCCTGTGATAGCAAGAGCTAATGAAGCTGCTCTATTTTAAAGAGCTTCTTAATCTATGTTAATACAGTGAAGATTATTATAGAAGCAATAATAATCATAGAGAAATTGATAATGACTAGAAATCAATGTCTGGCTTGTTAATTATAAAGCTTTTGCTATAAAAAGAAATCATTTAGCAACTCCAATTAACCAGTTAGGAAGAATTTTTATTAGAAACTCCATTTAATGGGTCTTGTGGTTTTTAATGTACTGGCTGAATCATTACTATTTTTATTCTAAATCCCTTCTCTATTTTGATGGTGGGGATTGCAAAACCAGGTGGAGATTAAAACTTCCATGTTTTTATCTTAACAGAATAAAATATCTTTGCTTCCACGTGCAGTAACTCACCACGGCACATGGGCAGCACCCTTTCTGCTTGGCCAGGGTCAATCCACAGAGCTCACCTACAGGAGGAGAGGAGCTTTTCCTTCCTGGGCAAGGAGAGTCTCATGCCACTGCAGCTGAAAGAGTTGGGGCTGTGCAGCCCGGAGGAAAGAAGGTTTGGGGAAGACCAGAGAGCCCCTTCCAGTACCTAAAGGATGAGCTGGAGAGGGGCTTTTTAGGGAAAGGGAGAATGGCTTCAAAACTGAGAGGAAGTAGGTTTAGTTTAGATGTTAGAAAATAACTCTACTGTCAGGGTGGCGAGACACTGGCACAGGTTGCCCAGAGAAGCTGTGGATGCCCCATGCCTGGAAGTGTTCAAGACCAGGTTGGATTTGAAGGGCCTGGGACAGTGGAAAGTGTCCTTACTCATGGCAGGGGGTGTAGAAATGTATCATCTTTAACCATTCAACCCAAACCATTTGAGACCTTGGCTGTTCCTTGAACCCATTCAATAGAATGGGTTCAAGGAACAGCCAAGGTCTCAAGCTTCCCTGGAAATAATTCAAATAAAGGACATGGAAGCTGTTGCAGGACTAGTTTATGTAAAGGTGTTTGGAAGAATCTCTGAAGCTCCTTTTTTTGGTAAAGCAAGAATAGGCTGTTGTTATGCCTCAGTTCCAAATATGGCTGAATGCCCAAAAGTTGATCTCGTTTTTCCACCTGTCCTATTTGCTCTAATAAAGTACATTATCTAAGTTTTTTATTTAGAAAAATAGGACTGGTTCTGGTATACGAACAAAACTCTGATCAGTTTTACTTGATTTTTGTAATTGCACATACTGTTTTAACTGTATCTAAGTTCCTTTTCTAAACTTCTTTGAGTTTGCTTATCTTTTTTTATCCTGGAAATCCTCTGTTTTGACATGGCTTTTACACAAAACGATGATGAAACACAGAACTGTTGCTTTGATTTTGGTTCTCCAGGTTCATTAAAACATCCAAGCTAACAAAACAGGACTGGAAGTGGCCTTGCTGTGTTGAAAATGTCTAAATGGGTGGCAAGGAAACTCTCCCCCTCTGGCATTGCTTGCATCACTTTGAATTATTGCTGTACTTTCTCCCCCGAACACACATCTTGGGTTAGCTGGGAGATGGATCCAAGCTTGCCTAAAGTTTTAATTGGTTCCAGAATAATCTGCGAGACATTTATGGGGGCTGGAGCTCCACTTGGAATGACTGACATGCAAGGCTTGGAAGCCCAGTCTGTAACCAACAACAGCGTGCATGAATAGAGGCTCAAGTATTGTACCACTGATGCCTGATCAGAGGCTACCCAGAACAGAGGCCAGACAAGATGAAGAGAATAAAATGGGTATTTATTAAAAGGCCTTCAATAGGCACACCTCGGGCAGACAAAACCCTCTCTGGGAGAGGCTACACCCAAGAAGGACAACTGGTCACGAGTTTTTTACACTTTTATAAGTTTTGATTAATTTATATATCAGGGTTAATTTTCTAATTACAATTTCAGATGATGATGTAATTTACCCCAAGTCTGTCTCCCCTTTTAGAGCTTTAGTTTATATACTTTGGGGTTTAGGACAACGAGGTGTCCTTGAGTTTAGGCTTAGAGAGGATTTGTTCTGTCTAACTAGAATGTGAGAACAGGAGCTAACAGAGTATATGGAGTTTTAGAGTTACACACTAAAAGTACAAAGGTCTGAAAAATATAAAAGCTGAATCTTAAGGCATCGTCATAAACATTGCAGAACTGGCTACCATCCTTGACAGACAGAACATTCACAAAACACTCTGCGTTAGAGCTGCACAGTTTTGGACTTCAAAGGCTTCACTTGAACTTCTGACTGCATTTCCTTTGTGGTGGCACTAAAGGAAGCTTCTGCTCTGCTCCCGCAGGTTTGCAATGGGGCACGAACTGTTCTGGGCTGCAGCTGCAACCCTTCATGCACCATTGCTGTCTCTGTAGCTAAGGTTCCTGTGACTGCACAGCTCTGGGTTGTGCTTGGTTTGTAGCTCACTTCCCTACCTAACTTCAAGGTTTAGAAATGCCCTGGCTGTGCTGATGTTAAGTACTGGGTTTCTATCGTGTCTCTCCTGGGGATAGAAACTCCATGTAAGAGCCTAAAAGACCCATTTCAGCACCTGAAAATACAGACAATTTGCAACTCTGAGCAGAGCTCTATTCATAAAAGTCCGTGCATTTTATCAAAAATATCCAGGGGGTTTGTGATTCATTCATTTTTAATTTTATTTTCTGGAACACCTAGTCAGTTTTATTTATCCAGGGGCTTATGTAAGTTATTGGTGTAAGTTTCAAAATTTAGTTTATTTATAGAGAAATAGATGAGAGAATATATGAGATTCCTGCAGAAAGCCAAACTGCAATATGCATGTAAGAGTCTGATTAAGAACACTAAAGCTAAAGGAGTTTTTGCTTATCTGCTGGGGCTTTGAGAAATGCTTGTGATGAAATAAGAAGGTACATGAAACATTTCTGAGTTTTCTTTTTTATCTGTAACATGAAAATCACATCAGGTCTGACAACAGGATCATGAATCTCTCAAGAAAATCTGATGTCCAGTAGCTTGGGATTTTTTTATTACTGACACTTTTTCAAGGAAAAAGTACTCTATAAGAAGGACGTCTATATAAGTGTAACAAATATTGTTTTGGACTCTTCATCTTTGGTGCCTTGTTGTTTATGTTTTTAATAAATAAGGATTGTCTATAAAGGTATTTTCCTTGGATTATACCATACTGTTAATACTTATTAATATAAGGCTGTTTCAATTGTGTTCCTCAAGTATAAATATTTTACCTTCCTGAATCAGATATTTAGAATAAGTAGTTGAATTAAATACAGGTAATGCCAACAAGGTATGTGTTCATACATTTGTTCAGGACAAAGATCTTTTACTTTCAGAAAATGGGGATCTGACCTACTCCTATTTTCTGAAAAATATTAGAAAGTATTGAGCCAACAGCTTTAGTGAGGCTGCTTATAGCAAGCCCAAGCCGAATTTTCACTCCCTGTCAGACTTCTGCTTCAGGTGGTTATAATTCACTATTCAACCCTTCTCAACTTTATTTCGTTTTTTTTTTTTTAAATTTGAAAAGAGAACCAACACAAAACCAAATCTTGTGGTCATGCGAGTGCTGATGACGACAGCATCCCTAACTTAGTCTTTTGAGTATCAGAAAAGCTTAATATTTGTGTCTTCTTTTCTCACACACTGCTTCAAAGAAAGCATTGAGAAAGCCTTGTGTTTCTGCTTAATTTGGAGCTGTAATTGTGTATATAAACTATATAATGGTGAGCTTAATGCAATGCTTACTAGCAAAATATTTTGCAGGACCTTGTCTGGGAAAATTGGTAGGAAATTATTAAAATTGTTTCAAATAATACATCTTTCAGAAAACCCAGAAATTTCTCTGTCTTGGTCTTAAAATTTTAATAAATTATTTGTAGCAGTTTTCAGGGGGGATGCTGTTACAAATATGGAGTCAAAAGCAAAATAAGTGCGAATTCATCTAGGTTGGAATGGAGCAAGATAATATCAGGTTAGCAGGACTAGATAATCTCAGTCCCAGAATTGTACAGGCAATGGTGCATGACCAAGCAGGTCCAGTGGAAAACAGTTTTAATAAACCATTTGAGCCAGCAGTGATACTATCTGACTGGAAAACAGCAAATGTAATATTCATACTGGGAAGGATTAGGAAGGGCGAACGCCAGCAGTATTAGCTTTGAAGGTTTTCCCTGTCTCTGGCCAAAGCATAAATCTGGTTTGGACCAGAGTAGGAGAATATCTGCCAGCAAAGATCAGTAGACCCTAATGGGACTAAAGGGACCATCCTATGAAAGAGGAGGAGTTGTCTGAGACCTGGGTCCTCTTCAGGCTGTAGGAAACTGCAGAAGTTAAAGTCATCAGTCATCAAGATATGACAGGGCTTTGTAAACTAGGCTTTTTGGAAAACTCCTTTTTTCCCTAATTTTTCCCATTATCATGTTATTTTATTGTCTGAAAAGAAAAAAATCCCAAATACCCACACTTTACATTTTGGAGGATCATTCTGCCACTGCAGATTGGTATGTGACTACACAGAGAAATTTTCTGATATACCTAACACTGCTCTAATCCTCTCTGTGGATATCCTTGTTCTGCTGCAGCAGACTCCACCTGGACTCTTACCTGCCAATAAAACTCTTAGACAAGAACAGAGGCTGTAATGTGCCCCAGTTACCCATCTATGAAATGAAAATTATGGCACCTCCATGCTTCGCAGAGATGTCATTAGGATTAAATGCATTATGGACTGTGAGGCACTCAGGTATTGTAATGTAGTCCTGGAAGTGCAATAAGGCACGGGGAAGGAAAAACGTGTGCCCTCCGTAAATCATGGCTCCAGCATGGCACATCACACTCACGGGATGAAACCCACTGAGCTCAGAGTGAGCCTTGGTTGTTGCTGGCCCAGTTTTCATGAGGTGTCTTCCAGCTTTGAATCCTTCAGAGTTTGGAGAGAAAGTTTAGATTGGCTTCCGCTTGTATGGGATGCTTTGATTTTAATTCTCAAAGAGGGGGAGGGAGGGAGTAGAAGAATTCCTGTCTGACGGATGAGCCAGATGAACTATAAGGGAGCGTAAAAAGCAGAGGGATGTTCTAAGGAAAATGTAAGGTTTAGAGCCTGAAAGGTTTTCCAGCCCTTTGGATACTGCAGTGAAAAGTTTCCCACAGGAACTCCAGCAACTGAAGATGCGTAAATTAAGCCGAGATACAGAGAGACCACAGAGATAACAGTGTGTATCCCTGGAGGCCTTGGCTGAGAAAGCCACTGACAAAGAGATCCAAAAGATAGTGAATGCCCCCATTCTGATAGCAACAACATTGAAAGAAGGGGGAAAGATCTCCTCTTCTTTTGATGAGGTGAGACAACAACTCAGGATCTCAGGATGTGAGGGGCCAGCCAAAGAATGGAGGGAAGGTTGGAAGGCAGAAGAAATTTGATTTCGGAATAGACAGAGTGGGTTAGATGGTGAACCTCTCTGTGGTGTTCACCAAAGGAAAAGGAGCGTTTGCTGCTACATGCAAACCCTTTACCCCTACTTTTCTCCCCCTTCAGAGACCTGACTTGATAACTCAGTTAGATGAGGATGTTGGCTGATGGAACTTCTTTTTGGGAAGCTGTTCTAGTCTGCCTTGGTGCTGCAGAAAGAAGCATTGTGTGTCAGATACATAACTGGGATTATTAGAGGCAGATGAGAAAGCAGGTGCACATAAAAGTTAACGTCGTTTATTCTCCACTGGTGTCACTCCATGAGACTTCATCTATATTTGGAACTTCCCCCAGTTTTAAGGCTTTGGAGTGGCTAAGGATTTGCTGGTTGAATTTAGTTTGAAATATTTTTAAATTATTGAACAACAACTATTACAGAGAGGGAAAATCTGTGAGACACTGATAAAACAGAAGAATATAAATCACCTCTCCTTTGCACCATTCAGTAGTCTTAGTGGAGCAAAATGTTCAAAAGATCTAAACTCACACTGCAGAAGAGGCCTAACTCTTTATAATCTTCTCGTCTGTTCTTATTTTCTTCTTATTTTTATATATTCTTCAGTTGCTTATTCTTATTTAGATAACTTCATAGCTAGAACTAATCTGTGTAAACAAAATTTCTGTCTCTGCCTTCTCTTTACTGTTTGTATCAAAATGGAAAGTCTGCTTAAGAACACTGCTCTTCTGGCTCTGCCCCCTGCTGGAGAAGATGAATGCTGGGGCTCAGAGCTCCTGCCTGTCTCCAGCTCTGAGGATAATCCTTCTAAGTGGAGGTTTGAAGAGGCAGACTTACTTCTGAACTGGTTGGAAAGGAGGGAGGGGGAAAGAATTTCAAGTCACAAACAAAGGCACCTGCTTTTTGTGAACAGCAGAGGGGTTTGGTGTTGCTCTCCATCCCCCTGAAGCAGCAGTGGAAAGCCTGGCAACCCTCATTCTATTTTATCACAGAATTATGGAATGGTTTGGGTTGGAAGGGACATTAAAGATCATCTCGTTCCAACCCCCCTGCCATGGGCATGTCTCACTAGACCAGGCTGCTTGAAGCAGATTTTGGCCGTAAAGTTTTTGCCTAGGTGGGAAGTTCAAGCAGAAAGATTCAGTCTGAAAAATGGCAGGGGAAAAGAGCTCCCCTGCTGGCACTCTGGGAAGACTTTGGGAGAGTGCAGTGAGAGCCCACCAAGACCCTTTGCAGCACAGGTGGCCCCAGCACGTGCCCTCTCTAACTGTCCCTAAGCTTGGGTGGTAAAGGGAACTGACACTTCAAGCAGCTTTTCTGCATCTCAGGAGTGCCTTCATTTCATTATATTGTGAAAAGATTTCAATAGTTCCATCAATACTCTTGAATTAAAAGTCATGTGTTTTTCTATGCGTATGATAAACGCAAGTAAGAGGCTGTTCGGAAAGATATTCACCCCTGTGTGTGTGTGCTTATTTGGGGGCCTGGACACCACTGTGTGCTGAAAACAGAAACAGAGTAAGACACGAGATGGTTTAGCCTCTCTAAGTCTGATTCAATAGTGTTAAGCCTTCTTTACAGGCTCTGTTTATAAGTAAACTGAAAAATTTATTTTGATCCCGAGGAAATATATTCCTGCAACTCTAAATCAGAAAACCAGGCAGATTAACAAAGGAGATATGGACACCTCACTTCCACCTGAAGCACTTGCTGAGGTTCCTCAACAGTATCACAAAGCCCTTCCCCTGGGCAGAGCTGGACACCTCGAGGCCTTTCACCAGTGATTTCACCACTTCTTGCTTCTCCAAATGTTCAGGGTGCTATTTATTGGTGTCCAGCACGCAGTGAGGTGTGAGAGACAAATCAGCCCTCTGGACTTGTGAATTGTTTGTTTATGTTCAGAATTCACCATAGTTAACAACTCAAAGTAGCAGTGAGCATTTGCATGTGAAAAGTGTTGGGTAAGATGTCTCAGTGTGTACCAGATATTCTCATTTTATTTATGTCACAGAGTAATTGAGAGTCATTGAAGTGGTGTACGTAATGTGGGTAGTCAGGACATCTAGGGAATAACATCTTTTTTTAAAGATGTGCATTTTTTCAGTTAATCAGCTGATGAGATGTGTACAGACCTCATTTTTAATAGCTCCTTTTCTCTTCAATATTTTTTTTCTGTTACAATTCAGGACAGCTTCAATACACTTATGCCTTATATGCCGGCAAATGTACATACAGCAGAGAGAGTATATAAAAGTGATCAATTTTAAGTGCTTATATTTAAGAAGAAGTAAGGATATCCTCATCAGTTTAACCAATGACATCCCCTCTCTTCAAATGCAAAATACAGATGAAGAGGTTTTCAAAGCAGCCTGCCAGTGTTGCATGTGCAGCTCCTGGAAGGCAATTCTTCCTGTAAGTTCAGGGCTTCTTTCAGCTGCTCATCTTGCGTTCACTTTTAAAGTTTATAAACTGAATAATTTGTCTTGCCCAGAACTTTTGTGTGCTTGGAGTGAACCACACCAAATGTTTGTGTGTTGTTGACTTTTCTGTCTCTAGATTTGGCCCAAAGTTTCACTGAATAGGGAATGTGTCGGTCCGTTCAGCTGTTGTTTCTGAAGGACTTGGTGATCTGGTTTCGGGGGATTTGAAAATAAGAGTCTGAAAGGCACTCTTTTGAATTCTGTTTTGTTGATTTTAAGTCATAAACTGTGTGTAGTCATGTCAACTTTGAAGAATAACCATGCTTTTTCTTTACAATGAGAGAGTGCAGAACTTGACATTATTTTTAAAAATGCAGTAAGTTACTAAAAAAGACTGAAAGGTGAAATACCAGGGAGTATAAATATACAAAAGATATTTACCCAAATATTTGCATTAGGGTTCTAAGAACCTGATAACTCCCATGAACTGCACCAGGAATACAAATTGTACAACTAGCATATTCCAACCTCCAAATGCCTTTCATGTCAATATGAGAGATACCATCAGGCACTTTGAAAGCACCAACCTATTTATAAAGATACCATCAGAAACCTGCCTGATGCAGCTGACTTATGAATCAATTATCTGGACTTCACCAATGATATATCTGTTCTGAATTTTAGAGCCATATGTTTAGAGCAACACTGTACACAGGTAGGCTATTCAACATCCCAGCAGGGTTCTTATCTTCATGTATAGGCCTGTCAAAAAGAGGAAGAAAAATATCCTAACTGTAGGACCTGTTTCCCAGAAACACTTTGTTAAAAGGGAAAAAAAGAATTGTGGATATCAAGTTATACATAACTAGAGGAAGAAGAAAAAGATTCATCAGTAGTGTGTATGGGGTTGATGCTGACAGCAGACAATAAATTGAATTTATTTCAAAACTATCGAAGATGGTCAGTCAGATTTGTATTTAAAAACACGTTTGGCTGAAATGGTCGAGTTACTTATCAGAGAGACAAGGCTTTTAGCACAGAATTTAAGCTGCTGCGGGAAAGTATAAACAATCCAGCTTAGACACTGAAGTGAGTAATTCTGCAGATATTTCTGTGGGCATTAAGGCCCAATGAAGAATTTCACCATCTCAAAAACCATCTCAACTGATGTGTCTTGGCTTTTGGTCCCAAGTCCTCCTTCCATTTCTAGATACACTTGTAAATTTGGTGCTTTTATATTGCTGTGCTCATGCTCTGTTGGAGATTTGCTACTGCTTTGATAAAGTTGTATGAAAATTGTAGAGAAAGGGGGTTTATCAAAGCCTTTATGTGCAGGACCTTACATCATCTGTCACTCCTTGCACTGTTCCTCACAGCCAAAGGCCCCAGGTTCCAGCTGAAGGCTCCGAGCCAGCCCCGTGTAGAGCTGAGCACCCAGCCCTGGGCTGCCAGAAAAACCCAGGCAAAGCAGCTGAGACTGCGAGTACAAAGTGGCACAGGTTGCTGAAGTGACTTATCCAAGGTCACCCTTTCTCTGTTTCAGTTTAATTTGTTTACTTCTCTGAGGAGATTACGGTGTGGAGCTACCGGGCTGAGTATTAACATTTTCTGAGTTCTCCTGGGAAGGCTGAGTTGTTGCACACCAACAACTGGAAGTGACAAAGCTGGCACGTTGTACCAGCCCACAGGAGTCTGCTCATCTCCCCTCCTGCAAGAGTCATGTCTGCCTGGAATAAATCAGGAAAACCTCCTGCCCTGTTACCCACTCTGGCGAAGGGAAGAGCTCAGAAGGAAATACAGGATTGTGGAGAGCTGGCACGTGAATGCAGGAAAATGTGGCAAGTTTGAGATTTGACTTCCATGCATGACACTGAGTTGTATTTTTCTCAGGTTACTGGAGGTAATCATGATGCGGTTTGAGACATTTTCAGAGCACAGGTTTTTGGTGCTTTGGCAAATCAAGCCTCTTGAAAAGTGTAACAAATTGGATATCAACTTTCCCCCTTCTCTCTCCCCCCAAAAAAGCAGACACATGGAAGTTGTACCACCAGCTCTTTCAAGATCTGAGTCACTACCTAGGCATAGCTGGTGACTTTTTGTGTATTTTTATCATTGATAACTGTATTTGGGATGGGAGAAGAAAACTACCTGAAAACAACCTGCAAATCTGAATTTCTTTTGCTACTATGTAACAGATTATAAAAGGGATATAGGCTCATGTTTGTAAATATGAACATACTGAAGCAATTGATATTGGGACATGAATTGGAAAATATGGCTTGAGAAAATCTTGATTTTTTTTTTTTCTAAACCAAACTAAATGATCTTATTTTCCTGGAAGTTTTATTAATTCGATACTAATGCTCCCTAATCCCGCAAAACATCCTAAAAGGCAAGATGTCACATAATCCTATCCAGATGATACAGTCAGAGTTTTTGTTTCAATTGCATTTAACTTTCTACAGGTGGGAATTTTAAAGATAACTTCTCATTAAAAAAAGCAAACCCTAAAAAATCTGGCTGTAAATGTCCTCTTCTAGTGACACTATCAGTCTGTATGCAATTTATCATTTATTTTGAAGTAAGATTCTTCCTAATGGATGGAGATTGTTCACTGCAAGATCTATTGTGATTACAAGTAAACCCCCATAACAGATCAGAAATGGTCCTCAGGTCATGCCTTAAGCCCTTCTATGTAAATATTTTGTATTATTAGAATAATAATTAAATATTATAATTTATATTATTATAATATTTATTCTGTATTATAAACTACTTCGGGTTTATAAAGGAATGCCGATTGTATGAGACAACAAAGAATCCTTTTGCTGGGTGCTCCGTACCTGAGCTCTCTCCGAAGTCAGCAGGAAGCTGCAAGGGCTTTAGAGCACCTCTGCATTCTGGCCACTTAAGCATTAATGGATTTGAGGAATTAAACAGCATCAAGCATAGCAAATATTGACCTCTCCTCAGAAAATATTTGCCATCTCATTTATTGTTGTGTGCCCCCTGCAGTAGGATGATATGTTAACATTAGCAGCTATGATTTGCTAGGTGAACTAATGTTCTAAATGGACAAACTCAGCTGTTTGCTCAAAGGCCCCTCAGATTGATTTCTAGATGCTTTGCTTATTGTCGAGGCATCTGTTCCATGTTAAAATGTCACTTTGGTTTTAGGTACTTCTGGCTTTATAGAATAATTCTGAGCCTCATTTATTTTATATGAACAACTTGCCAATTTTGTGAGTAATAATGTGGCAAGTGATCATATATATGAGGTATGTTGTGAGCTGAACATTTCCAAGCCTTGTTTAAAGAAACATTTTAATTAGCACACGCATTTTACAGACTGGGAAACCGAGGCATAAAACTCTTAGGGATTCACTGTAACAGGTTTTCACAGCAGCTAATCCCCCTTTTCATAAAGGACTTAAGTCACTTGCAAAGTGGGTGTTAGGCTTCCATGTAGCCAGGATTTCTGAAACACTTCTTTCCCATATGGAAAGTGTGTTTCCTGCTTTCCAGAACCTGGATCTGCAGTCTAACTAATGTATATTTCCCTCATCTCTTTGTCTGCACATGGCTAGAGCTCCTACATATTTCTTCTGTAAGTAGTCAGAAAACAGAATAAAAATCTTCCTGTTGTAACTTTTTGTTCTGCAAGAGTTGTTCTGAGTTTGTAATTGGGATTAGCACCAAGTTCAGAATTTAACATTCTCATGTTGCATTTTGCCTCACCTTTACCTACCCATCTGTGAGACAGAGAAAACTGGAAGAAAGACTTAGGAAGAAGAAAATGGGTCAGTTGAAGGAACCTGATCAGGCCAATTCCTTTGCTGTGATTTGAAATGAAATGGAGCCCAAATGCCATAATCATCCTGCATTCTCTGGCTATCAAGCTTTGAAAGCCTGGCATAAGAACTGGTCAAGATATCTTTCATAAAATGCTTTATGCTTTGCTTCATAAAGCTTATCTGACAAAGAAAAATAACACGTCAAGGTTTAACACAAATATTTACAAGGAGGAAAATATTTAGACTTCTGTTTCTGTTCTGAAATCCTTAAAAGCTAAAGGGTTCTTCCCTTCAACTTCTCCCCAGCTGCATGGGAAACATATTTCCTTCTCTAAAGAAGAGTTTTGAAAAGATTGTTGGAGGGATTCACAGAGACAGAATCAAGACCAAGTTGGTACACAGTGCAATTATGGAGAGCACATGCTTAATGGTGATAGACTATTAAGTTTTATAATCTGAAATCAGTGACATTTGCAATAATTATTATTAATAGCCCCGTTTCTTACTAGACATATTTAAATGGAGCTTTATGGCTTAACTACCTAAAGTAATCAACTTCCAATTGTGTATTATATCGGCCTAAATCACAGAAGAGTTGGGTGATAAGATGTGCATTCAGTACGTATTATTATGCTGTAAAGAAGGAAAAAATAAGTCTGAACGTGGTTTACCCTAAATTACTCAGCGGTCCCTAATGGAAAGCCGCATGGAAACCCGGATGCAGTTTTCCATAATGTTGAAGGGAGGACTGGGGCTGTTTGTGAGCCTCCGCTGAACCTGAGCTGTGCAAGCCAGAGCACAGCACTTTTATGCCAGTTCACAGGTTTCCAGTCATCCCAGCACCTTGGGATTGAGCCTCTCACCACTCGAACATCGCATGACACCTTTTCCAGATGTTGTGCCCCCGATAATTCCTTTAGTGCTAGCATCTTTGCTGAGAATCCTGCTTTTAGTCATCCAAGAGGGGGGAAAAAATGAGAACCAAAGCAACAAGAATAATGCGGGTGAGTAGAGGCTTATGAAAAATGAGTACAGCAAAGGACAATTCAGAAGACTCCTCTCAGAAACGAGTGGTGGGCGGAAGTGCCTCTCTGTGTCCTTGTCACATCTGCTGGGGACTTGAGAATTTCACGTCATTTTAAATTGTCTGAGGATCGTACAAAAGCTCTTTTGATGCAACAAGGGCTGATATGCTCTAAGAAGTCACTGGAAATGCTTTTTCTGAATAGAAATGTGACATTTTAAGAGCCCTTTTTTCTTTTTAAACTGTAATCATGCTTTTATCAAAGGCTTTCCTTAGAAACTGTTTTATTTCTTAATACTCACACAGACAGCATTAACTGGTTCTTTTAAATAGTTTAAATGTTAATTTCAAAGTAAAAAGTTTTCTGTTCTTTGGGAGGTTTTTTGTTTTTTGATGTTTGAGGTTCTTTAAGGACATAAAATATCCAGAACAATTTAGAGAAGACATATCTGGATTTAATGTAAGCAGAGAATATCGTTGAAAGAGGTAGATCAGACCCTTTTTCAACAATAAGTGAAATAATTCTTAAGACGTAAGGAACTAATTGACTCTTCAAAGCCACTTTTCTCAAAGGAGTTAACATCCACAGGATGCATGAAAGGAGATTTTTTTTTTCTTCACCTTTAGTAACCTGGCATCTCTTTCATTGTAACTTGCCTGTGTGTTTTACACCTATTTTAAGGGAATTAAAGATGAGCAATTCACAGGAACAATGCATTTTCTGTCAGGCCATTACCGCTCGTTTTCTCAGCGTGTTCTGCAGATCCATCCAAAGATGTCATTACAGAAATCAATTGCTGGGCAAGGTGGTCAGCATTTACTGACAACAGATAAAATTACAGTAAATACAGGGTTTAAAGGAGACACAAAGTATGTCTTTGCACTATATTTGGGTCTGTTAGAGGAGCTTTGCGTTAGAGGTAGGTAGTGAATGTCAAGATTTGCCTTCATTCTGGATATTTCATGCTGCAGTGCCTGTTAACAGCTGTGTGCTTGGCACTTCTGTCAGATTTGTGTCTTGACCTCTGGGTCTGCTACAAAAATTATGCTGTGTGTCAAATGTAAGTCGGGTGGGACAGGACAGTGCTTGGATGACAAATGTCAGAGCTGAAGGGAAGACACAGCTATCCTACCACAGCAGATTTTGAATATCATGCAAAAATAGATAAGCTATGATTTTGTACTCTAAGAAATACTCATTTAGACAATTTTCATCTGGTCACCTTAGCTTCCATTAAGAGCACAGCTGAAATTCTTCATAAATATCCTTGCAACAAGATATTGCAAAGAGGAGGAAGAAATTTGTAGCTGTCATATGGCCAGACACATCTCCTTGACTATTCTTAAAGACTTGGCAATTTCTTTCAGCACTGTCCACCCAGGTGGTGCACAGAGAGTATCCTTCTATCCCTGGCTTTCTTTTGGACAGGCAGGAACTTCCCAGAAGCTCAGAGCTTAGCTGCTGTGCTGTCCCCATGGCAGCTCTGAGAGGTAGGGAAAGGATGTATGGAACAGAATCATATTGTTGGACAGGAGAGATGGAAGACATTTCGTCCATCCCTGCTCCAGCTGAGGTTAATTTGGAATCACAGAACAGCCTAAGTTGGAGATCTTGTAGCTCCAGCCCCCCCTGCTATGAGCAGGGACACCTTCCACTAGACCAGTTTGCTCAGAGTTAGATCAAGTTGCTTAGAGCCTTTTACATCCATGTATTGAACACTTCCAAGAACAGACATTCCAACTTTTCTGGAAAACTTGTTTTGATGCCTGAAGAAGGCTGCCTAGGACAGATGCTAGACACAGTAAAAGAGTGAAGCAGATATTTATTGAAAGGCCTTTACAAGACACATCCTGGGAGCACAAGAGTCTGGCCAAGACTACGCCTAAGGTGTACGGCCGGTCACGAGTTTTTTGCACTT